>CAUYON010132214.1:0-46734 GCA_963573935.1 Arctocebus calabarensis
CCCCCCCCCCCCCCCCCCCCCCCCCCCCCCCCCCCCCCCCCCCCCGCCCCCCCCCCCCCCCCCCCCCCCCCCCCCCCCCCCCCCCCGGCAGTGGGAAAGTCAGTATTCAAAGTTTTATAATTTATCAGTTTGAGGAATCAAGAAGATCAAGCCTTAACTTGAATGACCATCAATCACAATTACAGTGAGTGCTTTTTAAAAGCACTAATATCTGATTCCAGCCCAGGAGATTTTAACTCAGCTCATCAAAGTATCGCAGACGGCCATTTCCTGATTTAGCTAATATGTATGCAGTGTGATAAATGTTAGCCAGCTGTCTGACTATAAATAGTCACAGGGTTTTTAATTCTGAGCTATTTTAGATAATTGTGAATTTCCTGTAAATCCATTACCAGTAAACAGAAAGTTAAAGCTAAAAGATTTTATCTATATGTTAAGAAGAAAATGACCAAGTAAATGATCATTAAGTCAAAAGAAAACTACACAGTATTAAAGTCATAAAGGTAATATGTGATAATAACACAGAATAAAAATAAAGCAGAAAATAAACTTTTATTAAGAAACATACTCTCCCTCTGTCACCCAGGCTAGAGTGCAGTGGTACACTTCATAGCTCACTGCAGCCTTGAACTACTAGGCTCAAGTGATTCTCCTGCCTTAGCCTCCCAAAGTGCTGGAATTATAGATATGAGCTACCATGCCTAGTCAGAAAACGAACTTTATCTACACTCAGTTACAAAAACACAAAACCTTACTGGAATACAATTTTGGCAAGACCAGTTTTTAAATCATTGGGCTTTTAAGTAAATAACATCACCTCCATTTAATTTGTGTAAGAATAAGGAGAAAAGATGCTTTAATGTGAAGCAATTTTTGTGACAGAATTCAGATAAATGCTCATGCTCATATTTCTCCAATCCTCGTCAATACTAAAAGGCCCACAGTTCTAAAAGTGCTAGGGCCTGGGGGCTGAAGGGGCAAATTAATTTGCACAAACAAACAGGGTGGTGTCCAAGTGTAGAACATAGGCTCATGCATAGACACAAAAATCCCTCTTCTTCTGCAAGTTTCCCCCTCAAAGTATCCTGATGGCTTTACTCTTTAATTTCTTTCAACAGATACATGCTAGTACAAGCAACAATAATTTCAATAAGTCAGGCTAAAGAATCAGTATTATTTTGTACTTTAGTTTTTAATAAGGTTGCAAATGATTTATGTATATACTATTTATCGATGGCTTAAATCTGAAAGTGTACGAAGAAATAAACTCAATAGAACATTACTTAACACCAGAATATATGAGAAAATATTGTGGAATGTACTCAGTACATTTACTAGGTAAATATTACTAATACATACTAGGTAACTATGCTACAAACACACACTGCGCTAAGTCACAATCCTAAGTGAGACTGGCGGGTTGTGTCCATGTTGACATCCTGTGACACTGCATGACAGTTTTGTAGGATGACATGGAGTAGTGATCTGAGAAACAGAGGGAGGGTATGTAGGATCTCCCTGCCTTATTTCTTAAAAATGCATACAAGTCTGCGATGTTCTCAAAATGCTATTAAAAATTGTTTTTTTTTTTTTAAAAATCACAATTAATATACTTTGGTAATTTCAACTACTAAATCATGAACAAAATTTTGATTATTCCTTTCTAGAAATAAGTTTTACTCTTTTAAAACAATACTACATAATAAACCTAAATCGAAATGATTTATATGCTATCAAGTAAGTTATTACAGCAGTTAAGTTGAAAGATGGAAAACTCACGAGGAAAAAACTGTCTTTAACCTTACAGGTCTCTAAGGTACTGATTATGGCAACAATCTAATGCTAAGTTAAACTTGTTACGCCCTTTGGCATATTAAGTTAGCTGGTAAACAAGTGGTAAAGATAACCATCTATCCATCTTTGCTAAAATACTCTGAATGAGAATTAAAATAAACCCTCACAATTAAACTTTCGCCAATGCAATAATTTAGAATCCAATAAGGTTGTATACATAAGAATGTACTACTTCAATAATCACAATTAAAACGTCTCATCTGTCCTAAGAATGCCTAAATCAAATAGCTAAACTATACACAATAAAACCTGGCAGGTTCCTAACATGAAGAAAAATAAAAGTCAGAAGGGACAACTATCCTGGATAAAGTAGCTCAGTGCTTGTGTATCACTGACTACGAGTGATAATACAGCTTACAGTGAATCTCACTCTGGAAACACTCTTCCTTCCCACATAAAAATCCTAACCCTCAGTTACCTACGTTTACTTTCACTTAGTATTTACTATCCACAAGGCCCACTGCTACATTGCTGGGTGAAGCACCAAGATATAATTGCTTTCAAGGTTCATTCTCTGCTAAGGGGAAGAAGACAGACACATGAAAAAGAAAAAGAAGAAACTGCTATAAAGTAAGGCATAATAAAATTAGGAATTGAAAGATAAGGACTACACAGATAGAACAGCTCAGAAAAAGAGCAATACGTTGTAATAGGAAAAGAAGGCAATTCAAGCACAGTTGCACTAAGGAAGAGGCATTTATGCAGAGTTTTAAAAAACGAGAATTAACAGATGTGGGGAAGGTGGAAAGACGTGCAGGGGAAGGAAGCAGCACGAGCAAAGGCTGCGGCAGGAAAGGACAGGGCAGGATTTGCATCTATAGGCTGCGTGCACTGACAGAGCAAGGGTGACCCTTGAGGTAGGGAGGGGTCGAGAACACCTGAGAGAGGCAGGGGGCGCTTTGGGTGCCACCTCAGGCAGTTTGGATTTTATTCTCCAGTAACCAAAGTACTAAAGGTTGCTGAGCCTTAAGACAATGGCACTGGGGTGGTGGAGATAGGCAAATAGCAAAAATAAAAAAGACACATAGGGACACCATTATGATGTTTATTATAAAAACAGTACAACCCAGACATGAATATCCAAACTAGGACAAAGATGGGGGGAAATCGGGTGGGGACAGACACAAGCAGTATTACGGGGAGAGAATCACTAGTGGCAATGTATAATGACCTGACCACATGAGGCTTCACCCAGCCTCTTCTTCTTTCTAAAAGCAATGGGCCTTTCCCCAGACTAATTTTCTATTTGTACCTCCCTTCTCTGGAGGACCCTCCCTTCCTTGTCTATTCACTCTCTTTTTAGTTTGCAATTCACTAAACTTTCACCCAAAAGAAGTGAAACGCTCTATTACTTTAAAAAAGAAAAAAAAATGTACAATGGGTTTGCATCCAGCTACCAACTCATAATCTTCTTACCTAACCATCAACATCTCTTAGAAAAGTTAGCTACATACATGTAAATTGTTTCCAGAGCAACAAATAAGTTCTGAGTACCTTCAATACCTTTGGTGTCTACCCCATCATTCAAATAAAGCCAACTGTGTTCTCAAAGACCACCAGGTTGGCCATCAGGGTGTAACAGAAGTATTCAAACCAAAACAAATGATGCTGGTCCTATAAGATTCTAATATCCGTACTTTCACTGCACCTTTTCCACGTTCAGAGGCTCAGATACTTACCATTGTGTTACAAGTGCCTCTGTATTCAACGTGGTAACATGCTGTATGGGTTTGCAACCGAACAACAATAAGCTATACTACAGGGCCTCAGTGTGCAGTAAGCGTACCATCTAGGTGTGTGTAAGTATACTCTCTGATGTTTGCACAACAAGCAAAATTGCATAATGATGCAATTCTCAAAATGTATCCACATCATTAAGCAATACAAGGCTGTGATTTTATACACAGCCTTAGTTAAGTAATTACTTATCACTTAAATATGTAAACATTAAATTCTGTTCTTCATTATCCTAACGGTATACTTATGAAAGAGAAATGCATACTTGACAATTATTTGAGATTCAATGAGGTATTCATATACAACTCACCTAAAAGAGCATTATATTGCTTGGTGGCTATGAAAACATTACAAATGTACATTACTTATTTTATTAACTTGGAGATTCTGTTAAAAATTGGGTTAAGGTACTGTATAATGGTATATACACAATACAGCAATTCTAAATAATGAGTAAAAAGAAAAATGCCACAAAGGGAAAATAAGGGCAAGGAAAAAAAGAAAATGCATTATTGTGACTTCTAATCGCTTGGCAACTGAGGGCTAGATTTGGCTTCAAATTTTCTAACAGCTAACTCAAACAGGAAAACAATTAACGCTTGGAGGTGTCATACCTACGACATAACGTGCACTTAAAACCTATGTTTAATTCCCCTAAACATCTGTAAAATAGACTCATTTATATGGTCAAACGTTGAATAAGAGATTCATGCTTTATACTGAATTCCATGACTTCTTATATATTTTAGAATTCTCTAATGAATCACACTTGCTGATATGGTTACATTTCCTTTTCTAGATAAACGGCACAGTAACCCAAACTGACAAAAATGTAGACACCACACCAAAAAATAAGATCTAAGAAATGAAACAAATAAAACTTACCAAATAGATTTCCTAAACTTGCATCCATTTTAATTTCAAATACTTGAGAAATAACATAAAATGTTAGTAAAAATACTGCCACAGCTACCACCAACTTTGCAGCACCTAGGTAAAAGGCAGAAATAATTCAGTGTAAGTTTACAAGCCAACAGAACTTTTATTAATGCATTTCTATAAAAAAAATTAATTCTATAAAATTAAGAAAAGAATTAAGACCATTTAGTTTCTATTTTTTATTTATTGTATCTTAATTTTACTTGAGTTACAACAAAAACAATTCTAGAGATTTTCCTGATCAAGGAAGTCTCAGACTGGCTGGCTTTCTAGACTTAAGACTGCTGGAGGTATCTGTCTTGTTGCCAGCTAACTCCATGAAAAGTGCCATGGGTAATGCAACACAACCACCAAGTTTGTCAGAGGACGCGTTCCTAGTTATGTTCAAGTATAAGAAGCAGTACATACAGGGAGGTCACCAAAACACTGGACCGTCTGGAGATACTAAGGCCAGGATGTTCACTAAGCAAGCAGTTCTCAAGTGACGTGTAACAGATTCAGCCAACGCATCTCCTAGAGCCACAGAAGCCCTCCTGGCCTGGCAAACGAGTCTCCCTTCACACTTAACACTAGTTTACAACAGGCCTTCACCACTCCCTACAAAAGCCACTCTCCCCTCATACTTTTTTTTTTTTAATTTTTATTTTTTATTAGATCATAGCTGTGTACATTAGTGCAATCATGGGGTACAGTGTGTGGGCATCATATACAATCTGGAATATTTTCATCCAACTGTTCATCCCCTCATACTTAATACTAGTTTAAGACAGGCCCTCTCCACTCCCTGCAGGGCATAATTTGGCATCTATCACATATGCTTCATAATGTGCTCAAATGGAAACTTCTATATGTTTACATTTTTTTTGTTGTTGTTGTTATTGTTGCAGTTTGGCCGGGGCTGGACTTGAACTTGCCACCCTTGGCATATGGGGCTGGCGCCCTACTCCCTGAGCCACAGGCGCCACCCCTATGTTTACATTTTTAATTATGTCTGAAAGTCACACAAATAGCACTGATGTTGCTGCCCAACATTTCTTGAATCAGTTCTTGTCTTTTTTCTCCATAGCTAAATAATCTAGGGGAAACAAAATATAGGATAGGAAAGGAACTGGAAAATGACAGGAAAGAAATACCTTCCTCTTACCCTTGGGATTTCAGCAGGATCACATTAGCTTATTCAGAAATAGTATTAATTATTTGTTGGTACAATCTCCATTCTCCTCCCTTAATAAACTGTGTTTATATAAAAGAGGTAGAGAGGATCAGCAGTTATCTTACTATCTTTGCAGGAAAAAAAGGCTCAGAAGTGACATAAAAAAGGCCCAGATAAATCAATGGTAGTGCAAAGAACGGAATCCAGGGATCCTAACAAAGCCAGAAGTTTGTACAGTACTTCATTTGAAACCAAATGACCATATTCTTCTTCTGGAAAACTACCAAGTTCGACTTAATGGGTAAGAAAGAATAAAAAGGAAATATGTTCATTCCGATTTCAAAAACCTAAAGAGATCAGACTGTATCCTTGGAGGAGAGGACAGGAAATGAACTGATAATCTCAGAAAGACTGAGATGGCCATGTTGGTAGGGAGAGGCGGTAAGTGGAAAATCTTTGTACCTTCCTTTCAATTTTGCTGTGAACCTAAAACTGCTCTAAAAATAAAAATAAAGTCTTAAAAGAAAACCCAGTCTATTAATACAGAAATGACGTACAAGTGAACAACACCATTGCCTATACTTTTAATGCATAAATAAGAAAAATTTAGGCTTTGAAATCTTTCCCTCCAGGACCTAGCAGAGTGTCTTTTACCCAGTGATCTCTCAACAACTGTTTGCTAAATAGATGAATGGTAACAGGTGGCATATTCCTTCTTGATCACTTAAGACTAAGACCAAGGAGCTTGACGATTCAATGTCACACGATAGTCTCACTACCTCATTCTCGAGCAATCATAGGCACATGCAACCAGACAACCATCCCTGCTGCATAAGGCAGACATATGAAACCTTCATTGTTAAAGACTCGAAATATTAAAATATCAACTTTACAACTTGAAAGTTCTAACTTCTATACCAAGCTAAACCTGAACCCATACTCATATAGCTATATAAATATATAGCTACATTTATATATACTTAAATATACAGAATACACACTCACATATACCATTTACTGAATGCCAACGGTAGAGTTAGATGCTTTACAAACATAGCCTCATTTGCACAGTTTTTCAAGATGTTTTCATTTTACAAATGAGAAAACAAGGCCAAAATGTTAAATCAGGGCTTATCTAAAGTCAGATAATCAGTGAGTCCCAAAGCAAGACTTTACCCACTAGAGGAGCTAGGAGGGAAATTAGCACTAAGGAAGAGAAAAGTTAGAGTTGGAGAAAGCAGCAAAGCTGCAGAGGGTCTGTGATGGTAAAGTTCCGCAACTTGTTACAGAACCAGCACCCAATTCTGGAGCTGGAAGGGCGTAACCCTACCACACCCCAATTCCCTTCCTTGACTTTGCATGAGAGTCCTTTCCTCCTAACCATGGACTGAACTAATGTGAGTGTGCCCCTGTATCTCTCAAACCAAAATGTCAGGCACGGCTACCTCACCATAAGAGTAATAGCTGTAAGGATATTCCAAGGCAACTAGGTTTTCTTTTCTAAAATTAGAAAAGATTAAATAAAAGCAATAAACTTACAGCTAATCTTCCCTACTCATTCATTAATGGCAGTCCCCCAAGACCCATAACCAAAACAGGGCCAAGCACAAAATAAGCACTCAGTGAATAATTACTCATGAATTAACCTCAGAATTAACTGTCAAAATCAGAGAAATGGACTAAATGATCATGTTAATTTCAACCAGAATGAATTCAGATTGATGTAAGAAAGAGAAACTTGCTTTGATTATTTCAAATCACCATGCTTAAACCATGTACATTAAAAATCATTGGGAGTCATGTAGTCATAAACAGTGAGACCCACTGTACTCAAAGATCATCTAAAAAAAACTGCAGTGTGTTTATTTAAACCATAAATAAGCTCTAGGTTTCTGTGAATGTTTTTCTTCAACAATTGTACTGCTACTTTTAAAAAGATGCTTTATAATTTCACAACAAAGAGATTCAGTTTTTCGAATTCCAACAAAAGCATCTGTAACGATGCGCAGCTACTTTGTTTAAAAATTGTGATGTTTAATCAACTGTGCCTGATTATATACAATTACGACCAAAGCATGAAGAGGACTTGTTTGTTCACCCAGCTTGACTTTAGGCACTCCAAAGAGAGGCTCCCAAAGGAAAACATCTAGTTTGCTTGTTAGAAGATGGTAATTAAGAGAAACACTAATGATCTTTATTTTGAGAAATTACAAATTATCTCCTACATTAGGCACACACTTTGTAGAAATTTCAACATAAAATGTGCATTTCTCCTAAAACGTTGGATGAATGAGGGGTGAGGAAACATATTTACTACACAGGTAGGAAGAGGTCATCAGTCCTTCCAACTACGCGTGAATGTGTGTCTTGTTACAATGTTCAAAGATAACGACCTTGAAAACACTGTTTTACAACTTCCTTAAATGCTACTTAGTGACCAGATGGATGTTCTTACATAGAACCTCATCTATACACACTGAACTGGAACTAACCAACACAAAGCAAAAGAGCAAGTATTTTACTGAGTTCTTCACACAGCAGCTCCTCTAAGGGCACTGCTTAGTTCAATGTGGATGTCACCGAAAGTCACAGGTTCCAGGAACCTATGAATGATGCTAAGTAAGAATTAATGATACTACGCTTTTTATCATTAGAGTATACCCCTTCTACTGAAAAAGAAAAAGTCAACTGTAAAACAGCCTCGGACAAGTCTTTCAAGAGATATTCCAGAAAGTTATCACTGGAAATGACAGGTCAAGCACGTTACTGCCCCTTGTTGACCTTCCAATGAACAAGACGTGGAGGAGAGGACAGGAAATGAACTGATCACCTCAGAAAGACTGAGATTGACGGCCACGTTGGTGGGGAGAGGTGGAGTGTGGAAAATCTGTGTACTCTTTCAATTTTGTTGTGGACCTAAAACTGCTCAAAAAATAAAAAGTCTTTTTTAAAAACCCCACTCTACTAATATAGAAATGATGTGGAAGTTAACAACAACAAATTGCCTACATTTTTAATGCATAAATAAGAAAAATCACCTCAGTTATCAGCAAAGTTTAAAAAGAAAAGATTAAGTTTAAAAAACATAAAAAGCATATACAAGTAGAATCAGACTATAAAGAAAATATCTTGGTACAGTTTACAATGTGTTTTAAGCAAAGTGTTATTAAAAGAATCAAAAAGTTAAAAAGTTGAAATTATCTTCTATTTATTATAAATATTAGTCTTTTTTTGAGACTTTGGAAAAACAAACGCCCCATTTATCTTCAAATTTGCAATATTTCTGTATAGAGACCATATAGTTGCTTAATAAATATTAAATATGTTCCAAAAAAAGTTTATAAAGTAAAAACGTTAGAGTAAGCTAAACTTGATTTATCATTGAACAAAAACTTTATAAATTTAGTGTTGCTTAAGTGTACGGCGTTTATAAAGTTAACAGTAGTTTACAGCAACATCTTAAGCCTCCATGTTTGCCCACCACTGACTTATCCAGAGTAGCTTCCAGTTCTGCAAGCTCCATTCATGACAAGTGTGCTACATTATATAGGTGAGTCACTTTTTTTTGTTGTTGGCGATTCATTGAAGGTACAAAGAATTAGGTTACACTGATTGCATTTGTTAAAGTCCCAGTTATAATTATGTCCTGCCCCCAAGAGGTGTACCATACACTATGACCACCCCCACCCTTCACCTCTCCCCCTCTCCCTGCTCCCTTGTTCCCCTATCCCACCCCTTGTATTAGCTCATCTTCTGTCTTCATATCAATTGAGTACACGGGATTCATGCTTCTCCATTCTTGTGATGCTTTACTAAGAAGAATGTGTTCCACCTCCATCCAGGTTTATACAAAAGATGTAAATTCTCCACATTTTTAATGGCTGAATAGTATTCCATAATATACATACCACAACTTGTTAATCCATCACTTTTCATCTTTTAGGAGACTGTATTTTTACGGTATCTTTTCTATGTTTCAATACATAAATACGATTGTGCTATAACTGCCTATGGCATTCAGCACAATAACATTGTGTACAGGTTTGTAGCCTAGGAGTAAGAGACTGTACCATACAGCCCAGACGTGCAGTAGGCTGTACCATCTAGGTTTGTGTAAGTGCATGCTATGATGTTCGCACAAAAATGAAATCCCCTAAAGACCCATTTCTCAGACTATATCGCCATAAACAATACATGACTGTATTTTTAGGCAAACAAGATCAGTGTATTAAAACATAAACATTAAAATCATAACTTAAAATACTCAGCAAAACTACAGACTGATCCTCCCTTATCTGAGGTGCTTGGAACCAGAAGTATTTCAGACTTTTTGGATTTTGGAATATTTGCAGTATACTTCCCAGCTGAGCATTCTAAGTAGGAAAATCTGCACTCCACAATGGCTGTATGAACATCTCCATACATGTCAATCCTCAGAAAGTTTTAAACTGTGGGACATCTCAGAATTTTAAGATGTTCAACCTATTATTTCAACAAAAGATTTGTTCAAAAGTGTTTACATAATACTAAATGTCCAATCTGTGATTTGCCAACTATCCAAAAAGAAAAAAAAAAAGGCTAAATAATGATTTAGATTATTGTATTTGTGCTTGTGCTCAATATAAAGAAAAATTAAATATTATTTACCCTTGCCTTTTAATCATTACTTACCCAATAGGTTGCATAAAAAGCAAAATTATTACTACTAATTTAAGTATCTTACCTGCTACCCTCATGTTTGATTTTTCAGTCTATGGCGTTTTTCATTAAATATGCTCCTAAAAAAACAAAAAAAAAAAGGTAAAGATGGTTAGGTCTAAAATGAACATTCCTCCTTAAATTGAGTTTGGAGTGTGAATATTAAATTAATGTTTTGATGCCTCTAAGCATTCCAATACTGACATTTAATTAAAGAAACTCTTAGCAATCGACCTATCTTTTTCCACCAGATGGTACAACTTTTAGAGGAGGATCTGTGACTTACCATGCTGTGTCCTCAACTTCCTAACTGAATGAACAGTAAGTAAAAACCTGCCATCAATGGGCAGTGCCTGTGGCTCAGTGAGTAGGGCGCCAGTGCCATATACCAAAGGTAGCAGGTTCAAACCTGGTTGTGGCCAAATGGCAACAAAAAAAATGGCAGGGCATTGTGGCAGGCGCCTGTAGTCCCAGCTGCTCGGGAGGCTGAGACAAGAAAATCGCCTAAGTCCAAGTCCAAGGTTGCAGTGAGCTGTGATGCCACTGAACTCTACTGAGGGTGACAAACTGAGACTCTGTCTCTGAAAAAAAAAGCCAAAAATCTGCCATCAAGCTTGTAAACTGGTGCATATTCTCAGTGATTATGCACCTATAATGAACTTTTGATATTTAATTTTAAAACTTCAGTTTGCAGTTGAGGTCCAAAGAAGTCAAGCTCCTTATCATGACACAAATTATCTGTACAGCAATGTGGTTAAAATTTAGGTTGGCTGACTCACTCTAGTATATCATGCCCCTTCATTTTTAACATGACACAGTTCACATGTCACTATAATAAGCATTCACGGCAAAGGTTTATTTTATTACCAGGGACCTCTTCCTTTTCATATTTTTTGATTTAAGTTTGTGAAATAATATATTCAGGAATACTGAATTGCAATTTGAAATATCCTGGCAATTATCATTATTGAAAAAGTAATTTTTTTTTTTGAAACAGGGTCTCACCCCATTGCTCAGACTAGAGTGCTGTCACCACAGCTCACTGCAACCTCAAATTCCTGAACCCAACTGCCCCTCTGGCCTCCACCTCCTGAGTTGCTGGGACTCGGACCATAGATACACAAGCACCACCATGTCCAGCCAATTTTCCTATTTTTCGGTAGAGACAGGGTCTCGATGTGTTACTCAGGTTGGTTTCAAACTCCTGACCTCAAGCAGTCATATCACCTCAGCCTCCCAAAGTGCTGGAATCAACAGGTCTGAGCCACCTTGCACAACTGACAGCACAATGCTAATACACAAAATAAAGGAACTGTTCTTGGATATTATTTTAATATCAATAAGAAACAGATGCTGGAAAAAACATCTCTCTATATATATAATATGTTTTCTTCTTCAGAAATAATTCAAGATAGGTAAATTATTTTATTTTATTTTATTTTTTGAGACAAGCTCTCTCTCTGTTGCCTAGGCTCAAATGTAGTAGCTTCATTAACATAGGCAAAATTTTAAAAAGGAAATGAAAAAGCAAATGAGTTAGAAAAACCACACCCGAGTTTAACAGGGCAGTGCCCACGGTCAACTCAACTTACTGTAAAAGAATGGAATTTAAAAGAAAATTTTAATTAGTGACTCACATTAGCCTGCAATACATTTCTCTAGTTTAGACTCTATTTTGATACTTATGTTTCAACGTCATTGTGTGACACATGTATAGTAATTCATAGAATGCTTCCAAATAAATAATGGAACACCCCTGAAGGACAATTAAAAGTAAGATACACAATTTTGCAAGACACCTAGTTTTCTTATTCAACGGAATAGGCAGGGGGGTTGGGGGTGGTCCTGGACAGCACGCAATGTTCCTGTGCTAGGTCCCTTTCCTCTGCGCAGTCTACCTGAAGAATATGAACTGAGTTGTGCTACTGATTTCTTTCCCTTTGTTAATTATCTGAACACCTTCCACACAATAGGAAAGTCCTTGTTGTATGTATCCATTTAAAACAACTACTTAGCCTCAGGCTAGAAAAATACTAAAAGGAAACAAGAGATACTCAAGTATTTACAAACCATCATGTGAACAAAAAGCAAAGAAAAAAGTTCTCAGCTTTTCAAATGAAAACCCCAAAAGGTTATAAATCCGCTTGGGCTTCCAACAAAATTAAACTCTGCTTTCACAAGAAACACATGTCTTTCCTCCCAGCTAATATTCCAAATGACCTTACTCTTATCTGTGTGTGGCCAATAAAAACTTCCTTGATATTGTGATAAGCAGTTGGGCCCCGCTACTTGTTCTATTTCAGTTTCCCTTTCCTGTTGAGGTCGCACGTGTATAATTATAGTCACTGCCTCATATACCTGCAGCCAGCAGGCACCTCCCTTTCTGAAGTCATCATTACTAAGCCCACAATGTAAGCAAGTACAGTTGTCTAGCTGAATATAATTGTTTCCTATTAAAACTTCTCAGAGAATTAACCTTAGTAAATCTCTGAATTAAAATCTCATGAAATTACATCTCAGCCGTAACACAACTCTAATTAATTTGCTTAAGAAGAAAATTAACAATGCAAAAGTATAAATCAGCATAAAGAAAGCATACTGAATATACCTGAGAGCAAATCAAGGAGCGTCTACTTATGAGGATGATGTGCTAATTCTAAACCATTCCCGACCTGTCTACTTAAGAAGACATTTAAAAACAAAGAAAATCTTGGTATGTATTAATCTTGCCGGAAGGAAAATCAAAAACTTAAAGAGAAACCTCAGACTGAACAGCCAATAATCAAATGGAAATAGAAAGGTCCAGAGGAGAAAGACAATAGTAAAAGGAAAAAAAGACCTTCACTATTAATTGAGAACTCTAAATCTAAAAGCAACAGGTGAAAGGATTTATAACATACCATATATAGGGGGGAAATAAAGTTCATATGCGAAGTACAATTTAAAATTGTACACTATTATAAATTGCACACAAACTTTCTTTATTAAAAGGTAGACATACAGACACATTTACCCAAACTAGAATATTATTGAAGAATATTTTTTGGACAGATTAAAAAAAAAAATTCAGACACTACATTTGTTAAATACATTTGCTTCAAAAAATGTCATATGGGCTAAAACAGGTTTCAGTGTTATATATAAACATATACAATAGAACCTCCATAGTTGACCACCTCCCTACATTGACCTAATTTTCATAGACCAGACATGCACTTGTACCTATCAGTACAGTAGGTCTAGTTCCTTATATTGATCACCTCCATATGTTGACCATTTTACAGTCCCTTGGGTGGTAAACCGTACAGAGGTTCTAATGTATTATAAATGACTGAACCAAATCAGACTATTAATAGGTGAAGTGCTAATCACTGGAGAGTCAACAGCAAGGAGGGCCACCCTGATGCCCTGGGCAACCAAACAATGAACTGGTTAAATGTAAATGATCTAGTCTCGAGGAGGAAGCCTAAACTAGAACCTCAGAAGGACATACCAAATTTCATTAAAGGTTTTACAATTTAAACCTTTCCTTTGGCCCAACTATCTACTTTGGTCTGATTTCATGAAGTTTTGTTAGTCAAGTAGAAATTAGCCTACTGTGTGAATAAAGAGGTATGCTTCTCGAGTCAAGTAATTTCAAGAACAAGAGAGCATGGGTCAAATGATACTTTCATACTTTTGTGGATAAGTAGACTCGATCAGGACAATTACAAGAACATCGCTCTATATCATAAAGTAAGTCATAAAAAACCACTGCTTACTAGGAGGGGGATGTCTTGCCAGTTAACAAAAACTAAGTAATAATGTAAACACACAGCAGAGCACTCCACACACATTCTTATTTCATATAATCATTTCACCAGCCCTCAAGCTAGAGTAGGTATTATGAATTACAGATGAGGTCAGGGGATTTGTCTAAGGTCATATGAAGGGTAAGAAGCACAAGCTGTGAACAAATCCACTTCTTTTCACCTTAGCTGCTTATAGACATACACTAATTTCTCTGAGGTTTGCTAACACAATGTTATGCCAAACAATTTGGCTTTTGCAAATTGCCCTATGAACTGAAAATCTCTGCTTCAAACTAGCTACTCTGGAGATTTCAAAGTTTGGCGAAAAGAGTAAGATTTTGTTTTAAAATCCTTCCCCAACAGAAATGATGCAAGAAAATGAAGCATACAAATACATTAATATATGTATTTAGTATTAACAAATAAACCAGAAAAAAATCTTTAAGTTATATACATATTCCACAAATATAAAGAAATTATCACTCAATTCAATCCAACTTCATTTTAGTGATGGCCTAATGACAATTTTAACTAAACCAAATGAATACATTTAGATGATTCTAATATCCTTGGGAACTGGGGCTTTTCAAGAGGACTATGAAAAAAGGTCAAAGTACAAACAGATAATGTAAAGTACACTCAGGCCCTGTGATGGCTAATTTTATGAGTCAACATGACGGAGGTCACAGGATGTCGATACTTTAAGTTAAACATTATTCTGGGTTTGTCATAACGGTGCTTCTGGATAAGATAAACATTTGAACCCACAGACTATGTAAAGCAGATTGCCCTGCCTGATGTGGGTGGACTTTATCCAATCTATCCGAGACCTGAATAGAACAAGAAAGGCTGAGTAAGGGAGAATTTGCTCTCTTCACATGTCTTCAAACTGGGACAATGCCTTGAATGTTGGACTAGAACTATCTACTCTTCTGGGCCACCAATCTGTCAACTACAAATCCTGGACTTCCCAGCCTCTATATATATAGACCACATAGATATAATAATATATATAATTATATATAATACATGATTATATATAATTTTTATATATAATTATGTATCATACTATACATAATTATAAATCACATATACATTAACATATAAATTAAATGTCTATAAAGAGCTAGATTTAACTATATGTAATTTACTATAAAAAAATATTTGTCTATATATCTAGAGCTATATCTATCTATCCCATTGGTTGTTTCTTTAGAGAACCCAGACTAATAGACCCCCAAGATCAGAATGTAGAAAATTAAATGTTTATCCCCAGAGCATTTAAAGTAAAAGAGGAAAATGAGATAATACTGACATCAAAAGAATGCTACAAATAGAAGAACTTAGGGTAAGTTACTCTGATGATATATTTACAAACAAAAGGTTGATTTTTTAAAAGCAATTTGCAATAAATAACTGCTGCATTTATATGACTAAAATAGAGCAAGTGTCAACAAACTTTTTCTATAAAAAGGCCAAATGATAAATATTTTTAGGCTTTGTAAACCATATAGTCTCTCTTTGCAGTTGAATTTAATTGTTAGAAAGCAACCGCAGACAATATGTAACTGAAGAGGCCAACTGTGTGCTAATGAAGTTTTATTTATGGACACTGAAATCCAAATTTCATAAAATTTCCATGTGTCAAAAGATTATTATTTTTTTTAAACCCACTTAAATATATATGTGAAAACCAATCTTGGTCCTTTGGTCCTAGGTCCATATATGCCAATGTCATAATTTGTAAATCCTTAAGATAGAGGAATTTAAAAAAAGTAAAAAAATTTAAAGTGTAAAAATAAAGAAATAAACTTGAGCATAATCACCCACAACTGTAGTTCCAGCTACTCTAAGGCTGAGGTGGGCGTATCACTTGAGTCTACGAGTTCACAACTGGCCTGGGCAACATAGCAAGATGCACGATCTCTAAATGAATAACCAAATGAATAGAGACTTTCCTGACGATGCCCCAACAATCTAACAGTTTTTCCTAGATTTTGTACAGGATATCAACTTCCACATAACTTCCATTGGTCCTCTTAGAAGTACCACTACAGACGTAACACAGAGGGAACCCTAATTTCTGTGCTCTATGTGAGTTCATCACACATTTCCATAATCGACTACTCTTCATGGAAAGAAGCATGTTCTCCATGAGAAACAATAGAATGGATTCTCTTTTAAAGGAAGGGGAAAAAGGGCGGTGCTTGTGGCTCAAGGGAGTAGGGTGTCGGCCCCAAATGCTGGAGGTGGTGGGTTCAAACCCAGCCCCAGCCAAAAACTGCAAAAAAAAGGGGGGGGGAAGGGAAAAAACCTTTCCCTTCTATAAATGAAGCTATCCATCTATGGCAAAGATGGGAATAAATTTAGACTCTGTAATGTTTCCAAATCAATCCCAAAAGTTACAAAGAAATGAGTAAAAATTAAGGCTCTTATCACATTCTACTTCATTAGCTATAAAATTGTACTGGGGAAAGACTGATATCATATTTCCTTTATATGAATGTTTATATGGAATTATTTTTGTGGTGGGTTTAAAAAAGAAAGAATACAGCAACTACCTCTGATGTTTATTTAACTTCTAAAATGCCAAAATAGAGGGGTGAGAAGATCGCATTCATTACAAACAAAAAAAATTTACATTTAAAAATGCAGGATGGTATCTTTGCCACTATTGCTATGTTATAAACATTCCAAATAGAATTTGGTTGTTTTAACACTAATTGATTAAAATTAAAAATCCGATTACTAACTTGAGAAAGTGTTGGACAGCAGCAGGGTACTGGTACTGAATCCTAGAATATGCCTCCTTTTAAAAGAATCCACCATTCTAAAGACACCAAGGCCTTGCTTAAAAAAAAAAAAAAAATCCACCAATTTAAAATGTACACTCTCACACTCTCTCCCTCTTTCTCTCTCACACAGCTTTTAGAAATGAGCTATAAATCATGACCTAGCAATGATTAAAGGGAAACTTTTAAAATGATTACCTAACAACTAGAAAAGTATTCCGTATTTTTAAAGGATCTAACTAAACTTACGTTTGACTAGGGAGAAAAAAGGAGCACAAACAAAAAAGAGAAAAAAATAGGGTGGTGGGTAGGGTGATCCATACCAGTTCTACAACACTTAGAAGGACACATGTTTCAAAAGATCACTGAGGAAAATAACACACATGTGTCACTACTTCTGCAGAGTGGCCCACAAAAAGGCGAGAATGCAGAACAACAGACCGAAAACTTATAAACAGATCAGTAGAACATCGAGTAAGTCTTTTAGAATACACTTTAGAATGATCTGCTGAACATATTGGGAAAAGAACAGTATAGATGATTTAGGCCTGCGTTTTTAAACAACTTTCTGAACCAGCATCACATGGCTTTTTGTATTTTCTTAAGTAGCATTATATACGTTTAAAAGAGGACTACTATCTAAATGTGGCTACGAAACAGAGGTATACCAGGGAAAAGCACAAATGAGCCAGAAAGTATTTTTAATTTTCCCCTAGAATGTTAACCACTGCTACACACAAAGCGAATCAGGATTACACACTACTGGATAGATTTTATCTTTCTTCAACAATGCACTATAAATTGCTACACTCTGCTTTTCACTTGTTCTCCTGACAATTGATGGAAACAATAATACTTCAGAAAACTTCTGACTTACAGCAACTTAGATAAAACTATTCTAAGAATGAAAATTGGCAAGATACAACTATAATACCCACTTCCCTCTAGTTAAAAACAGGTTAGCAAAAGTGCTCGGCTAAATCAGGAAAAGGGCTCCACCTAGATCAACTTTGCCCCACAGACTTACTGCAGGGAGAAGCAGCCAGGCCTGACAGACCACACATACTACATTCTAAGAGCATTAAGTATTTCAAGATGATCCATTTCAACTTCAAGAATTTCAAAGTGCAATTCCTTCAATCAGTATGAATTAGCAAAAGAGACCCAGAACTATGTTTTTCCCTTTAGAAACTACAGATATCAGATTTCTGACATATTTCAGGGGATCAACAAGTATTTAACCCTGTTTTCTAGAAACACTTTAAGGGATTAAAAACTAAATAGACTTGATTTCTGCTCCCCCATCCCCAAATCTAACACAGCTTAGCGACTTCCTAACAAGACACTTCATTGTCCCGGACAGTGCTTCTGAAGGAGGCACACCATAAGCAGGTGGGCCTGCTCTCCACTGGATTCTGAAAGGTGTGCTCTAACCCACAGATACTCTCATTCAGTACCCAGCGTTTATTTTAGAGTTGGCAGCCAGAGTTCAGGTTTACTCCAACACAGACTTGGTGTTCACCCAAATATTACCACAACATCCTAAAACTTCCCAACACAGGATGGGACGTGGCTGGCTGTATACACATATAATCAGCTATTGGCATTCATAAAGGCTACTTTCAACAGAAAAAGATGGCTAAAGAAACGATCACATGATCACGTCACATCTGGTATGAATACAACATTAAGGAAATACTTCAATGGACTGTAATTACAGAACAGAAATCACTAAATCACAAGAAAGCTAGAAATATTTCTGAACTGAGCCACCAACACACAAATGACTGGAAATGACTAAGACAAAAATATGAGGCCAATCTAGATTGCATCACACCCCAAGATACAGCTAAGTTGCACTTCAAATCAAAGTCATCAGTATAATCTTGATTACAAATAGATGTCAGGTAAGGACACCGTATATAAATTTTTCATTACAAACATTTTACATAGTAAAAGATCTAAAGAAATGATGATTAAAAAATCTTTTGTCTCAGATATCCTAGGTGTCCTTATAACCCTGTAAGATAATAAGAGGGGTCTCAGGGTGAAAAGCAGCCTGATCTCAGAACAGGTCTTCTGTGGGAGTGAAGAGGGCAAGGTGGGCAAAGAATAAATCTGGAGAAAATATGGAAACAAGTAGGGGGAAAATGAACTCCTGTTTGCAATGGTTAAAATAGAGTATTAAATTTAAAATTACACAAACATTTTCTCACCGTTTTTAATCAACCAATGCAGAATTTTGCTTAAAAATGTACAATCACGTTGAAGAAATGAAATGATTCAATTTCTGTAACCCAGAACACAAACATACCAAAAGCAGAAAACAAGACAGAACCCTACAAAACAACATGAAGTTTTACCCAATTCTTCAGAGTTCTACAATTGTTTAAAAAGTTGTAAACTAAACTCCCCTTAATCTTACACCACATCACCCAGGGGGAGATGGATGAATGAATGAACAGAAAGAAATAGATAATATTGGGAATAATGACATAGATAAAATCAAATACATTTTAACTATAAGAATTTGAAAATAGGGTAAATGAAGTCTCAAATATCCAGTTCATAAACTGCCTTAAAAAAAAAAAAAAGAGCGAGAAAGATTAAACCACAAATTGTTATAAAAAATACCAGTAACTGCTACCTGCAGTTCATGTAACTCTTTTATTTTATACTAGATGAGAAGGTATAGGTTCCTGTTCTAAACAAATGTTTAAGAATTTTCCTAAATGTTCCACTCCACTCACATAGTCTTTAAGTAGTCTGCAGGACAGACAAAATTCTGACAGTCAAAGCTTCTATGTGAAGAAATGGAAGAACAAAGTGGTTCCATCTGCCCAAAGGACCTGGTAGCACACCATCTACCACAAAAACTGAATGTAAGTTAGCAGCTTTAAAGTAAAGACAGCTAGAAACTAGTCCTGAAGAAAGCCTGAGCAGACGAAAACCAGTTAAGCCTTATAAGTAACCTCAAGCTTCTTTGATTTCCAAACATGCAAAATTTAACTCCTAATTTTTGTAAATGCCTATATTAAATAAAAGCAGAACCCATGAGAATTGGTCTAATTCAACCAATTAGAAACAGACAACAAACTCAAAATTACAGGGTGTTTGTCTAGGAACTTTCCAACAGGATATAATAATGTAACTATGTAACTGTAACCAATTAAATGTTTTCTTTGCTTTACTTCTGTGCCTCTCCTACAACGGTCGCTCTTTTCTTTTCTTTTCTTTCTTTTTTTTTTTTTTTTTTAACTGTTTGGGATTCATTGAGGGTACAAAGAATTAGGTTATACTGACTGCATTAATTAGGTAAAAAGTCTCTTCTTGCTTGAATTTTCGTGGTGGAGTCCCCAGACTACTTCTGGTCTGAAAGTGCCCAATTTATGGATCACTGTTTGCTCAAATAAACTCTAAAATTTTACTGTGCCTCACTTTATGTTTTTCAACAGCAGCCATTTGCAAAGAACAGATAATAAGAAGCTTCTAGTGTAAAATTTTCCAAAACCGTATTAATTGAACTAACTTACAATTTCATTTTTGTTGATTGTAAGTCCTTTTTAAAACTCACTTAATGATCACTCAACTGCAGGTAACGAACAGCATTGTTAGGAAGCACACCTGAAACCACAATACTACCTTAACAAGCCTTTTAGAGTTTATGATGAAATCGATGTAGGAACTGATTTTCACACTAGCACACAAAAACTCACCGGGATCCATCAACAGATGTATGAATAAACAAAATGTGGCCTGTATCAATGGAATGATATATATGGGATGATATGCATCAATTAAATATAAGATGGAGTATTATACATCCACTAAAAAGTAATGGAGTGCTGGTAAGTGCTACACCACGTATAAACCTCTAAAACATTGTGCTAGGAGGAAAAAGTTGGGCACAAAAGAACACATGTTGTATAGTTCCACTTTTATGAGCCATCCAAAATAAATAAATCCACAGGGACAGAAAGGAGATAAGTAGTTGCCAGGAGGAGGGACAAGGAAATAATGTGAAATAACTGCTCAGTGGATAATGTAAGTACCCTTTTGGGGTAATAAAATGTTTTAGAACTAAACAGGGGTGACAGTTGCACAGCCCTGTGGATGTGCTAAATGCCATTAAATTGTACACTTTACAAGGATAAATTCTGTGTGATACAAATTAAAGGAAGAACATTGAAAAGAAACAAAACTCATCAAAGTGAAGCCAGAAAAATCATGACAAGAAGATTGAAAAAATAAGATTGGAAATCAGGGAAATGTAATGTAACAGCTTCACCCAAATGGAACAGGCCAATGAAAAAGAGAATGACAGAATATTAATGAGGCACCCCGCGGAGACTTAGAGGTAGTTGAACACTTTAATTTCCTCCAGCTAATTGTATTTTAGGAGTTCCATTAAAAAAAAAAAATCACAAAACCTTTTTGAGGTTTAAAGATCTTGGGAAATCACCTTGTTAGTATCCCCAATCAGATTAAAAAAAATAAATATGGCATGATAGTAGTTTGGTCAGTATTATACATGAAGTAACTAAAAGCAGAACTATTGTTCAGAATCCAGATTATGTGATCCCAAGAAGAGGGACCCTTCTGGACAAAACGCAAAACAATTTTTTGCTATTTCCTAAGCTCTGAACTAGATAGATTTTTGTGAGCCATAAGACCAAAATCTTTTCCTTCGTGGCTCTTATAATCTTTCAGTTTTAAGAAATAGGTATAAAAATGACAAGAAATAAATGAACACTCCCTGCCTTAGGAAAAACAAAAGTAGATTTGTGAAGGTCTAGGTTGTTTTATTTATAATATCCATGATAACTTGGTAGGCACTCTAATATTTTTAAAAGATAATAAAAATGTCTGAAAATGAGACTAATCATTTAAAACCTAAAATATATGGTAAAAAATGTAAGTCGTCTGATTCCCCACATGAAACACCACTTTTTTGCCATTTAACAATCTCGAATCCCTTCAGCCATTTTCCCAATTACTTTTTCCTTTTTAATATATCTTCATAAATTTTGAAAGATTAATTAACAATGCTTAAAGTACTAATCCATTTTAAAACTCTGTAATTGTAATGAAACATCCATTAAGTTTATTTTGAAAGTCACTTTAACCTAGTGGTGTTCAGTCTTATTTTGACTCCTTTTTGAAAGAGAAGCCCCCATAAAATAGGGCCTTTGGGAAATGTGGCCCGCGTCCTTTTTAAAAAGTGCCACTGGTGATCCAGAGAGATACGCAGGTTGACAATCACTAGACTGAACTCTTTATTCCTTCCTATTAAGAAATGCTATTTAATGAGCTGTGAGAACAATACAAGACTTGGTGAAACAAAGCTTCGACCACGTATATAAAATTGAAAATACTATGACTAAATTAGTAAATGGCCAAAGAATTCACAAGAACGGCAGCCTCTAAAAAAAGGGGTGTAGGTCAATGATAGAACCCAAACTCAATGACAGTTTGCAGATTCTGCCAATGTCTTATTGAATGGCATTCAGTATTTTCTAAATTAAATGAAAGTCCCTTTATACTGGATAAGGCACCCTGTATACGTAACAGTAATGTTTCCAAAACGTTAGAAGATGTAACAGTATACCACTAGTCCTGCAAGGTGGTCGCAGGTCCAAGGGATCTGGGGATCTGCTGTCAGCACCAACCTTTAACATCTTTGGGAGTTTATACTTCCCATCTATAAAACTGCAAAGATAGATAAAGAGGATTTATTCAGTGACCTGTCCTGAGAATTAAATAAATGTGCACATGGACGCAGGTGGCACGGTGCCTGCTACGTGGTAAGCAATCTAATACGATTTAGTGTCACTGTACTCTTATTTCTGACCGAATGAAAAGGAAGAAAAAGGTTCTATCAATTAGAAGAGCCGATTTGTATTACAGGAAATCTTTTTCTCAGGCAGAAGGTGATGTAAACATCATCTCCGCCCCCAAACGGCTAGCGAGCTCCATCTCAAATCGTCATAGGTGGTACACAGCTGTGAGGGTAGTAGTAACCACACGAGACAGAAATGCCCGCCGAACATCAAAGGGCTGCACAGGTTGTAAAAAGCAATGGTACCTCCAGTTTAGGAGACACCGAAACTTTACAAGTGAGTCCAGACGGCGCTCAGAGAGTTCAAACGCAACACCCGACTCAACCCCCAGCCCGCAGCGCTCAGCCTGCACTACGCAGGGCGCGGGCAGGGACCCGCTAGGAAGGCGCGCTCCGGGGGCCGCCGGGCCGGTCGCCAGCCCCGGCGCCAGGTGCAGCCGCCCAGCCCGGGGCGCCGGCAGGAGACGCCGAGGAGGCGCCCGGCCCCCCGCCAACCGCGCTCTGCGCCCGGGGTCCCGCCCGCGCCCTCCCCACGGCCGGACGCGCGTGACGACGCACGCGCGCCCCGGGACCCGCCCCCGGCCGGCGACCAGGGAGCGCGCCGAGGGCGAGCGGGAAGGTGGGCGTCCCGCGCCCCAGCCGCCCTGCATCCCGCCCCGTCCTCAGCCGCGCTCCGTCTGCCTCCCGGTCCTTCTCACCGGCCTCCCTCCCGCCTCTCCGCCGCGCGCCCGCCTTCCGGCCTCCCCGCGGTCAGTCCTGCCGGAGGCCGACGGCACCCGCCGCCTCCAGCCCGCGCCTCCGCTTCCTCCCGGACTCCTCCGGCTTCCCCTCACCCCGGCGAGTGGCCAGCAGAGAGCCAGCTCGCCTCTGGGCCTCCTCCCACGCTGCCCTGCCGCGACCAATGAGCCCCCGCCGCCGGGAAGCCGCGCCCGCCCCCTAGCGGTGGAGGACCGAGCGGGCGCCCCGCAGGCCGGAGAGCCGAGGGAGGGGTCTGCGGTCCAGCCCGGCGCTGCGCTGTCTGGAGCTGCCACGTGGGAGCTGCCGGGCGGCGGCACACGACCCGGCGCGCCACTGAAGGGGAGAAAGGTCTCGCGGCCTCCTTTCCCATTCACACACACAAAATCTCAGGCTCAAAAGCAGAAATTTTAAATTGGCCAGCCCCATCCTAGAGATCACCAGCTCGAATGCACGTGGTGACTATATCAACCTAGGACCTAGACACTGGAAAAGGAAGTAACCGGTTATGAAAATCCTGCTGGCCAAGGTTCTTTTGAGCTCTAAACCTTAAATGCAGGATCCAAAGAGAAAAATACACAGTAAAGGTCATGTTTATTTTTTCAGTCGTTAGCAACATAAGTTAGAAATATTTCTATTAGGATGTTTTTCCACGATTGTATTGATAACCGGGAATTCAATCCCAATTTTACTATATGAAATTTGAGAACACAAAATTATCTCATAATTCACATCCATATGCCTAAATAATAACTATTAACTATTATTACATACAATGTTGGAAAAATCCATAGTTGCAGAAATTAAATTGCATTGAAGAAGTAACAGGGTTTGGTTATATAGTCGGTATTATACTAAAGCTTAGATTTCCTCCCCAAATAAAAAACACATAAACTAAATAATAACTGAATTCAGAGGCTTGTAATCCATTGTAGGGGGAGGAAACCAGAAACCAAAACCAAGAATTTTTTTTTTTGGTATGTGCCAAATGCTTTCAGGACTTTCGTGTATATATTCTCATTTAATCTCACAATTCAATCAAAGAAGACATCATTTCTGCGTTACTTTAACCAATCAAAAAACTAAGACTCCAAAACTCAGTTTAAACAACGTTTTCAAAAATTCAAAGTACGGAGTGTGAAGTTGGAATTCAAACCTAGCTCCCTGTAGCTCTAAACAAACAAGAAGTCACTTTATTATGGGACCAAAAACCTCACAACCCTTAGTGTACACATTCCTCCCCTGCACCCTTCTGTCCCACTGAAGGAATTTGTAAAGCTTCTTGAGTAGGGAGCTCAGGTCCTATTTATGAAAGAGCTTTTTGCTCTACAACCAAGCTGGCCTGATTGGAAATTACATATGGTATTTCCATTGACCATAAGATTTGGCTTAGAACCACCTGCTAGGCAATAAAATTAACAATGAGTGACAACCAAAATTTTGTTGTTGTCAATTGACTGAAATAGAACAACAAAAACAGAGGTCGTAGCATAACTTGAGGCTAAGTATTCTTCATGAAACATTTGCATAATAGTATGTGTGTTTGAATATCTCTGTATCTGTATATCCTGGGCTACAACATAAAATACATTGGTTTACAAATTTTTAAAAGTTGGTAGGTCACTTATGTAGGACTCCTGTTAATCAGGAAATTAATCCACCTATAAAAGATACAGGTAACTTCCTACTTCTACTTGGCAGGAAGGTAGGAGAGGCAGGTGAAGTAATCAGGAATAAAGATTAAGTTTAATAAGACTACAAAGAACTTTACAGCTTCAGGAGGTATAAACCAAAGGTGTTACTACGCTACATAACAGTAGATGATTATTTATATATTTAAACCTAATATTTATTTTATACTCACTGTATGCCAGGTACTTTTCTAATCACTTAATATATGTTGACTCATTTAATCCTCACAATAATCCAATAAATACAGGTGAGGAAAGTGAAAGACTAAAAGTCTACTTGGAGTAGTCTCCAAGTCCTACTGAGCCAAGATTCAAATCCACATGCCTAATTTTAAACCCATCTCTTTTGTTTACTTGAAAAGAACACTCATTTTCTCCTTATTGGGCACAAGGTTTTACATAAAACTATAACCTCTACAATTTAACACATAAGGATTAAGTAATAGTGTTAAATATAAAATGTATTAAAAGTCTCAGAATTTTATTGCCTCCACTCTCAAACAGAGTAGTCAATTGGGCATCATTTTTTTGCATATGGAGTGGTAGATTATATGCAAATATAGCCACCTACAATTCCCCCATTTCTGTATGTGAGAGCCACTTTTATCATTAAGAGGTGATGTCTATATCCTCTCCTTTTGAACCCTAGCTGCATCTCGGATGTGTTCTGACCAATCGAAAGTTGGGGAGGTGATGCTGTATGATTTCTGGGCTTAGGCCTTCAGCGACCTTACAGCTTTCGTTTTTACTGTCTTGGGATCCAGGGCATCATATAGAGAAACTCAGGCTAGGCTACTGAATGATGAAAAACTTCATGCAGAGAGAGACAGGTCTAGCTATCTCTAAACCATCCAGCCACCCTAAGTGAGGCAACAGATGTTGAGTGAAAAAGCATCCTTCATGCTCCAGCTCCAGCTAAGCTCCTAACTGAATGTATTGCATGAGTGACTCCAGATAATACCACATGGAGCAAAACTGCCCAGTTGAGGGAGCCAACCCACAAAATCTTGAAAATAACATTTTTTTTTTTTTGCTTTAAGTTGCTAAGTAGTATGGTAATTCATTCCATATAATAAATAAATGAACCAGCGTGGTAAAAAATGTTTGGGGATGAGGGGGAAGCTGACCAGACCACATAGGATTACTGTAAAATAGTAAAACATGTTTATAATGCATTACAAACTCAAACCTGTGGAAAATGGCTAGAAAGCTGCCTAGGAATGGCAGAAGAAAAACAAAAAAGAGGGAAAAAGAGGTAGAATAATACAACCAAAAGTAAAAGTGTCAGATTTTATATCCATACTGGGTAAAATACCATACTCATGTGTGGTTTAAAAATTATTGTTCAGAATTTTCATAAAAATGGGAATTCCAACCTGGAAACTTCATCCTTGCCTGTAAGTGCAAAATAGCATAAGGAAGCTGAGCTACTCACAGATTTCATGGCACTGTTTGATCTATCAGCAACATACTCTACAAAGTAAGTGTTTTAATTTGCTATGAAACATATATAAGATACAATGGAATGTTACACAACAAAAGTATCTTTGTATAAAAAGGACTCTAAGTTTTCTATCTATTACCACTTCTTAAATAACATACAAGAAAATTCTAGATACCACAGGAATCTGGATTTTTAAATATCATTCTAATAATACTCCATAGGGGATTCTGGTTTGGATTAGATCTTTTAATAGGTCTTTAAGTGTGGGGGAATTTGGTGTTTTGTCTTGTTTATAAATCAAACTAAATGATATATTGTATTTGATAACCCATATCTAAAAAATGTATTGAAATTATGACTAATTAATTTTCCTTACTTGAAATTATGTACAAATGTGTATTATGAATAATTATTAATTACTAGTGGTTTCCTCTGAAGAATAATTTATAATTCCATAATAAAATATTGCCTGCTAGAAAAAATTCTGACTCAGCATCACGATCTAAAGAGTACTTTTTGAAAAGTCTTTTATGGCAATGTTAACCATTTGGAAAGCCAAGCGATGATGTAGTAACCAAAATAGCCTGAGCACAAACACACACACACAGCCCTTACATACATATAGTATGTCCAAGGGTGGCCCCTCAACCACATCCAAACTTCATAGAACAAAGGATTGTTTTAAAATCCTTTTTAAAAGGGATTTGTTCTGTAAAATTTGGACTCAGTCAAAAGACCACACTCAAGGGTCCAGAAGACCACATGTGGCCCCAAGACTACAGGTTTCCCACCCCTGAGTCATAGTCTATAAGATAGTTTAAAATAGATTTTATCAGGCCTTAGGAGAAAAATACTTTAAAACGTTCACAACCACGGAACAAATGGGAAAATGCCACCACACCCCTGACGTTCATATAATTCTAAGTAAATACTATGAATAAGCCTCACATTAAGTCATCTAAAAACACTTCTGTCCACACGCCATTAAAAAAAGTCCACCAGAAAACCCTCAGAGAAGAAGCAGCTGAACAAATACTGAACAGTTTGTGTTTTCTTAAAACATAATTGCTTAGGTCTGTAAGTTCAGTTCTTGATTAAAAAAACTGACTGGGAACCCTTTAGTTTAAGCACAAAAGGACTCACTGAGACTATATTTTTATTAAACATATTAAATTGGAATGCATTATTTGTTTTAAAGGCAAAACAGTAGGCACAGAGGTGACAAAGTACCATCCAATTGTTAGTATTGCATTAAGGGCTGTTCTCAAGTTCGTTTCACAGTCACTATATAGATAGTTCATCACCAATCCGGGAGGCCAAAATCCATGTGGCCACAGCAGGGCTAAGAAATAGACAATGTTAAAACAAACAGATGAAATAAAACACAACCTACTTCATGTGTTGTTTCATTTTTCGTGTACTTCTTTCATGTAATGTTACACTCTCTTAAATTTGTTGGATCTTTTTCTTAGGGTTACTTATTTAAACATCACCTGCCCCTAAGGAATTAGGATGGAAACATTGAACCCCCAGACAATGCCGTTAATCTTTAAATCTTTCAGGCTGACAATGTTTTATGTGCAAGAGTACTTTTCCTGGATTTATCTATGACCTAGTTAAGGAGCTGGAGTCAGTCTCTCCATCCAAATGTGTTTTGTTAACTGCATTTCCAATTCCAGGTCAATGCCTATTGCCATTTCTTCACTCCCCTTCCCACCCCTGCTACATAAAAGTACCACCACATCTGAGATAATCTGAACTTGTATCCTTATTAAGTACGTGTATGAAAAGTTGTTTCTGAATCCTTAAGCTGCTCAGATTTTTGATCTTTTATTTTGAAATATTTTCCGTAGAACTATTGTGGCTTTACTAAGGCTTGGTACATATTTTAAAGTGTAATTTATTTACCCAGAGAAGCTCTGCTCAAACATAGCATCTGGTATTTTGTAGAGTTCTATCCAATAGTCAAATTTTCCATCTCTATTCGTGAAGCCAAAGCCAGAGAACTTGGTCACTTTATTTTGAAAAGTCAGCAGTGAGAAATTTAACCTTCAGATCCTATAGATTCCGGGATAACCTCACCTTCCCTCATTCCCCTTCTGTGTTATACTTCTAGCCCACCTCTCCATGCCCTCAACATCCTGTAACTCTGAAAAGCTTTAGGTGAAGGGTTGGATTTGGAGCCAGACAGATGAATCTGGTTCCTTGCTACATTTATTAATAGCTGCTAAGTGACCTCAGGCAAGTTGCTTCGGCTGTCCAACCCACTATCTTCCCAGTAAGCGGAACAATAACAATCCTCTCACAGCTTTTTAATTTGTTCCTTCTGTTTTGTTTTAGTGTTAGGGAACGTTTAGTACAGTTAATAGTGTTGCAGATAAAACTCATTTGCCACATCAGCTCCACAGACCCAGAGATTTCTTAAATGCCCTCACCCACTTTGCTCTGATTTGCACACGAAACTTTGGTGAGCAGATATCTGCTTATTAGTATAGGCTGCCAGTTGCCCTCAACTCGTTTGGATGGTCTTCCTTTTGCTCTTTCTGAAACGCCAGGGATTCCTTTTTGCAGAGGTGCTACTCTTCTCAGACAGCCTGCAATGATTTCATGAGAACTGACATCTCCCACCTCCATACCCCCCTGGCCTCTATCCAGCCCAGTGGAGCTGTCATCTCTCTAGCATCAGTGGTACACCTACTGTGTGCTCATGTTTATAACTGCTTCATTTACCCTCTTCCAGGACTCCAGAGGCCAAACGGTTCCTTGTCTGTACCTGCATCTTACAACCTGAAGCTTCTTACTCTCCCAAATTCTTAACTCGTATCCAAATCCTCTCACAGTTTCCCACAGTTCTTTAAGGGAGACAGTACTTTAACTAGAGCCTCTCACACACGCTAGGTCCTCTCGAGGGGCTTAATATATAATTCTACTTCAAAGCCTCTCTCTTTTTATCTTTGAACATTTCCTGAAATAGGGATTCAGTTTTTCCAGCACCAAAACAGGAATGGGCACACAAAGAAAATTATTTATTGAGTTAATAAATTAATTTGCCTTCCAAGATAATATTGAGTCATACTTGACCACTGAAATTTTTGTAAAGAAATCTCACTTTCAAGTGAATATACATATCCCCAGGCTATCACAAACCTGTTATCCATCTCTATAATTTTGCCATTACAAGAATATTACATAAAAGCAATCTTACCATACGCAACCTTTTGAGATTGGCTTTTTTCACTTAGTATAATTCCCTTAAGGTTCATTACTGTGTGATCCTCAAGGGTAAAAGGGCAGAGAGAAGTGGGTAAGTTATAAAAGGGCAGCTTGAATAGTTTTATATCTTGACTGTGATGACAGATAATGAGATCAACATAGGTGATCCAATTATGTAGACCTAAATCACACACACTAAAAGTTATTATTCAGACTGGGGAATTCTGAATAAAATTTCATGAGGTAAAATCAGTAAATGTTTTCTGTGTCAGTATCCTGGTTGTAACATTGCATTATAATTTTACAAGATGTTATCTTTTGAAGAAACTGGGTACAGGGTACCTGGGATCTCTCTATTATTGCTTAGAAGGACATGTCAATTTACCATGATCTCAAAATAAAAAGCTTAATCAAGATACACCACAGGGATTTGTAACTCTTAGAGTAAGGTAGCATTCTTGAAGAATCATGTAATTTGAACATCAGTTTTTGACAGACTTTAAGAGATTTTACACCTGCCATTTTAAAGAATTCAAATAGTGTATATTAGGCAAAAAGTCTGGGGCAATTATCCCCTTAGCCTCTAAGACAAAAATGGTTTCTACTATTTTATGTAGAAATTATGGAGACCAATTTCTACTAACGGCCTGAGGGAATGGGAGATGTATTAGTTTTCTAGAACAGCCATGACAAATTGCTACAAAGTAGGTGCTTTATACAACAGAAATTTGTTCTCTCGTGATCCTGGAGGACAGAAGTCTGAAATCAAGGTGTCAGCCACAGTTCCCTTTGGAGGCTGTAGGAGAGAATCCTTCCTTGCCTCTTGCAGCTCCTGGTGGCTCCAGGAGTGCCTTAGCTTGTGCATGCATCATGCAATCAACACATCCGTCTTCACATGACCTCCCCCTCTTCTGCTTCTGCTCTTCTGCATCTGATATGAATGCTTGTCATTGGATTTAGGGCCCACTAGGATAATCTCATCTCAAAACCCTTGATTTAGTTACTGCTCCAAAGAACCCCTCCCCCACCCCTCACAATCAATTTTGAAAGTTCCAGGGATGAGATCATGAACATACCTATTTTTTAGGGGAAAAGGAGGACAATTCAATCTACAACAATGAACAATAATTAACTTATCTATTCATTCTTTCAAGAAGTATTCATTGAACTCCTAACAGGAACATAGCATCACCCTACAAAAATAGTTCATATACCACAGTGTCTCAATTGCTTCTTGTAACATTGTGGGGAAAATACATGCCAAATATAAGGACCATAGATGCAAAGAAGGCAAAAATACAAGTGCAACAGTCAAGTTTAGGAGGTCCAGGAAGGCTAGTTTATTGTGAACTGGTTTTAGGTAGATTTTTTTCATGAGCCTTCTTTTTGAACATTGATTATTTGAGTCCTACAGATATTTTTGTCTCCCATCAAGTAAGGCAGTTTGAGATAGACCTGAAAGGGTGGTGGATTGCACCTCAGCCTGAGGAATAAAGGCATGGTTGGAAGGCACCCCTGTGTCCAAGTGCAAGTGTGTAGGAAAATAAAAAGGCCAGGCAAATGGCTAATCTTGAGGTATATGACTAGAAAATTTACATTGAGGCTAGATGCCAAAGGGTAATGGATGCAACTAAGCAAGCTTTAGCATAAGGAAAGCTGTGGAAGGTTTCTTAGCAAGGGGTGGCCACTGCATTTGTGGAAGTCTGACAGGGAGAGAACCTGAGTCGGGAACTCTGGCATAGAGCAAACAAGAAGAGATAAAGGTCTGAGTACATCTGGTAACGGCAGGAACTAAAGAAACTGCAGGTTAGGGGAGATAAGCAGAGCAGGCTTCACAGGGCTGTCCTTAAAAGGACCCCATACACAGAAGGGCCTTTCTTGGAGGTTTTTTTTGTTTGTTTTTTGAGACTGAGTCTCACTTTATTGCCCTCAGTAGAGGGCCATGGTGTCACCACTCACAGCAAACTCTTAGGCTGAAGCGATTTTCTTGGTTAGCCTCCCGAGTAGCTGGGACAACAGGTGCCTGCCACTACACATGGCTATTTTTAGAGATGAGGTCTTCTTCTGGCTTAGGCTGGTCTCAAACTCGTGAGCTCAGGTAATTCACCTCCTCAACCTCTCAGAGCGCTAGGATTGTAGGTGTGAGGCTACACAAAGCTTCCCTTCTTGGAGTTTAATGCCCTCTGGTCAGCATCATGAAAGTCTTAGTAATTTATCTTTGAATCTGTAAATTGTGTAAGTAAAACCCTATGGGACAAGAGAGGAGCCTTTGAGTTACTGTACACATATAATCCCCCCTTCACAGCCTCTACTCCTTTCCAAAATGGGTTCTCTGGCACCAGCCTTGCCATTCCCTGGTGTCCTGGGTCCTGCCTTACTTCCCCCCTTATGCTCCAGCCTCATGACTGCTGGTTTCCTTGGCCCACAGTGAAGCCCAGAGCAGGCGTGGGGCAGATCAGAGTTGGGAGGGCACGTCATGTGACATCTCACAGCAGGGCCTGGAGGCAGCTGGCCCAGCTCTGGCAGGTCCCTGATGCATTCAGTGGGCAACTCCATGGCAATTCTCCATGGAGTTGAGAATTCCAATTCAGAAGCTAAGCAGGGGAGAATAGCCATGTGGGTCACTGTCCACTGACATTAAATTGAAAGTACATAACCCCAAGACAGGTTGAAAGAGAAAGACCATTGTAAAAACCTTTTTGTTTCTTCACAGCATCTTTTTTTCTCCTTTTTGAACAGAAATCCTGTATTTTCATTTTTCACAGGGGCCCCACAAATTATGTAGTCAGTGGGGATATACCATCAAGGAAGAATAGACAGGCCTTGTGATTGGACAGGAACATTGCAGAGACAAAATTCCTCAAGATTATGACTCTGGATGACAGAGAAAGTGGAAATCACTATTAGGAGAAATTGCCAGTCAGAGGGGAACTAACCTCTGAGGAATGAGACCCATTACTGTGGTTTGGATGTGGCTTGTCCCCACTAAATCCCAGACTGAAATTTTAGATTTCACAGTGGTGTTAGGAGGTGGGAGCTAGTGGGAGGTGTTTAGGTCTTTGGGGTGGAATCCTCCTAAATGGTTTGGTATCATTCTCCAGTAGTGAGTTAGTCCTGGCTTTTAGGAGCCCGGATTGGTTCTCTGAAGGGATGGATTATTTCCCCTCAGAGTGGGTTGTTACACTGGCAGGCAGGAGACTTTGTCACAGGGTGCCATGCTTCAGCCTGCACAACTGTGAGATCAATAGACTTCTTTTCCTCATAAATTACCCAGGTTCAGGTCATATTTCCTCTATAGCAATGTAACTGGATTAAGACACCAGTCATGACAGGAGTGTCAAACCATGACCTTGGTTGTGCACCAGGTTGCCACAACAAACATTTAAGCCTGTGCTCATTGAGTGGACCTGAATATCCTCCTCATTCAAGGTTTTTAAACATCACTACCAATCTGCCTTGGGGCAGTCCTCCTTCCACAGAACTTTCCACTCTCCTAATTCTCCAAAAGCTTCTCTTCACATGAGGTGCAAAGAAGCTGATTGAGCTTATAAAGGGACACGCGTGGATGTCTCAAGAATGAGGGCATTAGCTTAATCGGCTATTGTGACATCTGTATTTGACTGTCAAGCATTCCAGCCTTTACGCTGTGATAATATATTTGTTTTAGTTTGAGCTAAATTCGAGGGTAACCAGTTTCCCAAATCAGAAATCCACAATCTTGGGACTATCTATTCATTTAAGAAAAGTTGTCCCTCAGAAGCAGCACTTACATTGCGAGTGTTTCAGAAATCTTTATCTCCTAATTATTGTAATAAAGCCTTCCCTAATTATTGTAATAAAGGTTAGACATTGTCTTGTTTTTGAGATTAGTATGGTTGAGACGTGTATTAGAAAAAGTATTGTTATAATAATTCCTGCCCATTTCGTGAACAAGGTTAAAGAATTTAGGCTCAGTGCCTGTGGCTCAATGGGCTAAGGCACCAGCCACGTACACCTGAGCTGCCAGGTTCAAATCCAGCCCGCGCCTGCCAAACAACAATGGTGGCTGCAAACCAAAAAATGGCCGGGCGTTGTGGCGGGCACCTGTAGTCCCAGCTACTTGGGAGGCGAAGGCAAGAGACTCGCTTGAGTCCAGAAATTGGAGGTTGCTTTGAGCTGTGATGCCACAGCACTCTATCCAGGATGACAGCTTGAGGCTCTGTATCAAAAAAAAAAAAAAAAAAAAAAGAATTTAGTAAGCTTGCATCCTATAGATGATACCTAAAGTGTCATGCCAACCTCTAGCGTCTTCCTACCGCCAGAATATTGTTTTAGTATCGAATGAACTTCTTACACAAGTTGTATTCAAATCTCTTCAGGGTATAGCGAACTGGAATTAAATAGAGTTTCATAGAATAAATTGCATGAATAATCTTATGCTGTTTTGTGCCTACTTGCTTAGGAATATATTTAAGAAGTGTCTATGTGGCAGATTTTGGTTATGAGACTCATTTTCATTATAAACCATTAACAAGCCTGCAAATATCAGTTAACCTTCAGCTACCTCTGTTGGCAACTATCGTTAACAATCACAAATCATCTAAAAGTTAAAATGAGCAAATTTAAATGCTCATTGGCAATCCTCAAATGCCAGCCACATATAGATATTGAAGGAGCAGAAGTTACTCACTTGGGTACATTGTTAGTCCACATCTGATGAAAATCGATGAGGAGAGTTTCAAAAACGAAAGGCTAAGAATTCATATTTAAATTTTCAAAGGAAAATCCAAGGAAAGGGATGGGTCATCTTATCTCTGAAAAGATCTTTGAAGAAACGTCAAAGTATAAACATCTAGAAAGAAGAAAAGGAGGAAATGCCAAAAAAGAAATTTAATTTCCTGGCAATGTTGACATGTCTTTGTAAAAAGAGGCACATGGAGATTTAAAAAGAAAAAATCCGAAGGAAACTCAGAAATATGCAATATGAAAGGACTTTTGAGACAATTTTCCTAATAGTTCCTATTTTTCTCAATTCCTTTGCTTCTCTGTACATGTAAGTATCACTTCACAGAAAAACACTGGGAGAAAGAAGTGCTAACAGGTGATAAGGTGCTCATCCCAACAAAGGAGCCGTCTGCTCTGTAAGCAACACCAGGTTTGCAGAGATCTGCCTTTAACACATTAAACTTCCTTGGAAATTATCATTCAAAATAGCATTTTTCTCCTTGCAATGCCTATCATTTCAGAAGGCCATGAACCATCTGAAGTTCATCCAAGGATATCAGGTTATTATCCACCTGCTCCTTGCAATGCCTATCATTTCAGAAGGCCATGAACTGTCTGAAGTCCAAGGATATCAGGTTATTATCCACCTGAACTACCCATCCAATTGCTGACGGGCTGCTAAGCAAAGCACCCTATCATCCAGGTCCCCTTCAATATTGTTATTTCCTTTCCCAATGCTAAGATCGCTTTCTTGAAGTAAAATGAATTTAATGGACTTTTCTTATATGTCAGTTAATTCCAAGCCTAGGACGACAGAAGCTGGTATCTAGAAGAACTGCTGTCATTGGACATTAACGTGTTCTTGTTTGGCTCAGCTTCTCCCCTGTTGGCCTAGGATAACATCTTGGCCCTATCTCCATGGCAGTCATATGGTCTCTGATGGTGGTGTGTTTTTTGGAATATTTATTCGTTTTACATTTGTCTTGCTCTCTGTCCATCATTAAGGTACCTTTTTTAAAAAAATATTTTCAGACAGAGTCTCACTCTGTTGCCCAGGCTAGAGTGCCATGGTATCAGCCTAGCTCACAGCAACCTCAAACTCCTGAATTCAGGTGATCCTCCCAAGTAGCTGGAACTAAAGGTGCATGCCACCATAGTGCATTAACTTGGCTAGTTTTTTGGGGGGGCCAGGGTTGGGTTTTGAACTCACCACCTCTGGCATATGGGGCTGGCGCCCTACTCACTGAGCCACAGGCGCCACCCTAACTTGGCTAGTTTTTATTTTATGGTCTGTTTTTAGTACAGATGGGGTCTCACTCTTGCTCAGGCTGGTCTTAAACTCCTGAGCTCAAGGAACCTCCCACCTAGGCCTCACAGAGTGCTAAGATTATAGGCATGAGCCACCACAACAGCTCCCCCCTTTTTTAAATTTCCCAGTAGCCCCTTCCTAATACACCATCCACTTTTCTGGTTTCAGACTTCCAATATGGAACTTCATCTTAGTTAGTTCACAGTAAGATGTAATCAATGTACCCACACCCAATAAACATTCAATCCAACTTGACAGGTGCAGGCTGCTGGTGCCCTTGCCAGAAGTGACTTACTATTCTATAAGATGGAATGTTCTGCCTTCTTCACCTCTTAGTTTGTGTGTGCTGCTATAATTGAATAATTGAGGGTGGGTGATTTATAAACAGAAGAGGTTTATTTGGCTCATGTTTCTATGGGTTCTATGGCACCAGCGTTCACTTGTAGTGAGGGCTTCAGGCTGACTCCAGTTATAGAGGAATGTAGAGGGGATTTAGCATGCAGAGATCACAAGGGGGGAAACTGAGTCAGAGGGAAAGGGAGAGGAGAGGAACTAAGACAGTGAGGACTCAGTCCTAACCCCAGAATAGCACCAAGCCATTTCTGAGAGAATGGTCCTCATGACCCTAACACCTCACAGTAGGTTCCACCACCTCCAACTCTGGAGAGCAAATGTCAATATGACATTCTCTGTCTTTCTCCTTCAGATCCCCTGAGATCATTAAGCAAAGAGCAATCAACATTAGTAGGAGAAAGCTCTTTCAGTCACCACAGTCTAATCCCTGTGAGAATTTGTCCACCAAACAAATGTTTGTGGAATACCTACTGTGTGCCAGGCACAATTCTGAGAATTGGGGATTTGGAGAGGAATATGTAAAGTTCATGTCTTCAAGCAGCTTACGCTGAAATCAGGGATGATTGGTAAAAACGGGCTTGAGATGGGAGATTCCTGAGCAGAAAACTTAGATCAGCTTTACAAGTTCAGCAACAGAGTCCAAGGAAGTCTAATAGAACTTGGAGGAGGAAGGGCGGCTCAGGAACTTGGTATTGACCTACGTGCTGCTAAGGGAATAATACGTACAAATTGGTACCAGCTTCTGCACTTCAATTGTACCTGTGGGTTGGCCACAGTTAGGATTTTTTAAAGGGGGATGAATTAAACTAATCCTGTATATATTTCTAATCCTCATGGATCAAAACAGAGGACCATATCAGAAAACATTAGGTCTTAGTAACAAACAGAAAGAAAAATTGTTATCTCACAGACCGTGTGTACTTATAGGGAAAGATGGAATTAGGGTTAAAGTATACAATCAATCTGAAGACTTACTCTAATCACGAACTATGCTAATTTATCAAAATTGCTTAAAGTTACTTCTATAGTTTTGTATTCCATTTCCACATGGGAGAAATAAAAAGAAAAAGAGGTAAAGAGAGATTAATAACACCTATAGTTTTCTTTTAATAATAAATATCTTTCAATTAAATTAAAATATTTCAATAGATATGTTTAACTCCTGATCCTATAATACACGAGCAAGTAACCTGAATTCAGCTTTGTTAATAACACTTCAAAAATAGATATATTTGGCCTAATTCTCCTCTCAAAAAATCTTTACAAGAGTAACTAAGCAGACCAACATTGCCAAGATTTTCAACTAGGTATTTATACTCTTGATAATATTTATTTTATGTCTGGATATTTTTTATTGTCCATTATGCATATGAAGCCCAGTTATTTAGAAGTTCAACAGAAATGAATATGGGGAAACTTTTATCCCTGGTCTTCTAGATGCTACTCATTCTAGCTGTCACCAACCCAAAGGGACCAAAGCACAGGCGACTACCATTGAGAGTTCATTTGACTAATTCAGTGCACAGATTTTCCCACTTAGATCTTCTCTAAAGAGTGTGGGATCAACGCCATTTCTAGAGGATTACGCCTTCTTCCCTGCCTCCCAGTCTTACGTCTGTATAGACGATTGAGATTAGAAAAGCATGAACACCAAAGACAAACTTTAAATTGGAAGAGAAAAAGAGGAATAAGGAAAAAATTATAGATTAAATGAGTACATGCAGTTTGAAGTCTGGGGAAGAAACATCTGTGTATCTTTCAGTTGTTTTGATCCTAAGAGAACGATTACAGATTGTACGTGTGTGTGTCTTTTTTAAAACACCAACTGCAGCAGGGAAATTAGAATAATAACCTCAATCTTACCGAAACCTGAAGGTGACACAGTCCCTGCTGACTTGAATTTCTGTTCTTTGAAGATGAAATTTAAAATAAACAATTTTTTCTTTGTTTTCAATAGTCCTCACTGAAATATACATTTTCTTGAGAAATATCACCATTAAACCATTATGGAGATTTGTTTGAGTCCTAGAATTAGAAAAAGAGCAAATCAGCATGGAAATAGGTGCAGAGTAGTGGTGATAGAGCCTGTGAATTACAGATTTAAAAAACATGAAGAAACAACCGTATAAATCTATTCTGTGTTGATGCAAATTTCCTTATCCATTATTTATACATATCTTGATCTATATATCTATTTTTCTTTGGCCTGAAAGGAAAAGTCATAGCAGAAATTACAAAGCAAGACAGAAAACAACATTAACATGCATCGTAAAGAGTTTGATGGATTATCTAGGTACAGTTTTAGACTTCATCTTCCCTGCTGATCCCAATTTTATGTTAAGTGTATTGTCTTTCTAATCCCATATTTATTTACTTGACCTATATTTTGTATTTAATCCCTTATTATTAGATTCAGGTAGCTGTTGTAGCAAATCACCAGCAACTTAGTGGCTTAGAACAAAAGGAGTTGATTCTCTCCCAGGTTTTGGTAGGGCTGGGCCCTCTTTGGGAACTCGAGGAGAGGACTCTTCCCTACCTCTCCTAGCTCTCGGTGCCCAGGGGCATGCCTGAGCTTCCCTGGCTTGTGCCCACAGCTCACTGGTCTCTTCCTTCACAAAACCATCTCCTCTGTAAGTCCAGTATTGAATTCAGGGCCCAGGGGATCCAGCTCAGAAATGATCCATCTCTTATTTCCTCATCTCAGAAAACCTTTTTGACATCCTTGGCACAACTTTATGGTTCAAATATAATAAACAATAATAATTTTTCTGAAAATTATGGTGACCACTAATTATTCAAAGTTCAATGCTTTTTAGCTATTTTTTTCTGGTATCACCCAACAGCACCCATCCTGAACACAGTCTAACTTTGTCACCCTCAATAGAGTGCTGAGGCTTCATAGCTCATAGAAACTTCAAACTCTTGGGATCAAGTGATCCTCTTGCTTCAGCCTCCCCAAATAGCTGGGACTACAGTTGCCTACTACAATGCCTGGCTATTTTTTAGAGATGGGTTCTCACTCTTACTCAGGCTGGTCTTGAACTCCTGAGCTCAAGCAATCCACCCACCTCCATCTCTCAAAGTGCTAGAATTATAGGCACAAACCACCACACCTGGCCTACTTCCCATTTTAAAAAATCAACTTTCATAAACTTTATTTTTTTAGACCTATTTTAGGTTCATAGCAAAATTGAATAGAAAGTACACATTAATGTATCTCCTACCCCCTTATCAACTTCCTACACCCCAGTAGGTACATTTGTTACACTTGACAAACCTACATTAGTTCACTACATCCTCACTGCAAATACACAGTTAATATCAGGATTCATTCTAGGTGTTATACATACTGCGGATTTTGGCATATGTGTAATATGTATTCTCTATTACAGTATTATACAGAAGACTTTTATTGCCCTGCATTTGTTCTGTGCTCTTCCTGTTCATCTCTCCTTCTCCCAGCACCCTAACAACCACTGATGTTTTCATTGTCTCCAGTTTTGCCTTTTCCATAATGGCATATAGCTGGGAATCATATAAAATGTAGGTTTTCTAGATTGACTTCTTTCACTTATTACTATACCTTTAAGGTTACTCTGTGTCTTTTCAAGGCTTAACTGCTCATTTCTTTTTTAGCTCTGGATAATACTCCATGGTCTGGATACATTATGGTTTATTTATCCATTTGCCTACTAAAGGTCATCTTTGTTGCTTCCAAGTTTTGACAATTATGAATAATGCTGCTATAAACAACAGAGTGCAAGTTTTTGTGTGGGCATAAATTTTCAGTTCATTTGGGTAAATGCCAAGGAGCAGGGTTTCTAGGTCATATGGTAACATTATGTTAAGTTTTTTAAGAAACTGCCAAACTATCTTCCATAGTGGCTGGTATTATTTTGCATTCCCACTGGCAATGAGTGAGCTCCAGTTCTATATCCTTGCCAGCATTGGAGTTGTCCATGTTCTGGGTTTTGTAAAGTCTAGCATATGTGTGGTGACATCTCATTGTTGTTTTAACTTTCAGTTCTGTAAGGACAGCTAATGTTGACCATCTCTTTTCACGTACTTATTTCTCATCTTTGTATCTTCTTTGGTGAGGTGTCTGTTCAGGTCCTTTGATCAGGTTTTAATTAGGTTGTTAATTGCTTTATGATTGAGTTGAGAGTTCTTTGCTTATTTTTGGGTAACACCTCTTTTCAGATATGACATATCTTTTGCAAATATTTTCTCTCGGTTTGTGACTTGCATCCTCATTTTCTTGGCCGTGTCTTTCACAGAATAGAAGTTTTTTCAATTTTAAGGAAGCCTAACTTATCAAATCTTTCTTTCATGTATTATGCTTTTGCTGTTGTATGTAAGTCATTACTGAGGTCATCTAGCTTTTCTCCCATGTGATTTCCTAGGAGTTTTATAGTTTCGTGTTTTACATTTAGGTTAATGATCTACTTTGAGTTATTTTTATGAAGGATATGAGGTCTGTGTTTAGTTTCACTGTTTTGCATATGGACATAGTTGTTGAAAAGACTGTCTTTGCTTCGTTGTGCTGCCTTTGCCCCTTTGTGAAGGATTAGTTAACTATATTCATACAGTCCACATGTATTTATATGTATTTGTGCTGTTATATTGACTGAAAACCTAAATTTCTACATAAGTTGCCTTACAATAATTATTCACCCTTCCCCCACCAAGAACATTACAAGTCAATTTGTCCAATTTTACCTTGTTTTCTTCAGATGACATGCTCCTTTTTCATAGGATGTATTTATTCATACAAATTTTAATGTCTTGAAAGGACTTCTTCCTATTATTGGCTTAAAAAATTTTACCCATATTTCAATACCTTTCTTCCATCTTCATAGACTTTGTTAACTAATCCAGTTCTTCCACTGGGAGTGTCAATGTTCGGTACTGATTAAATGAAGTATCGGGTTGCTTGAATTATCTCTCCTATGTTAATTTTTCTTCCTTGGCTATATTATGACCTCAGCAACAGAAGGAATGATATCATATATTCCTATATTTCCTCTACAAAATTAGACATATAACACTAAATAGAGTGCATTTATTCAATAGCGTCTGTATTAGGCAGGGGTGGAGGGTGGGATGCATAATGGCTTACTTTTCTCTCCTGCTGTAGGTTAGCGGAAGGTGGCAGTTGTGAGAGGTGGACATGCAGGGACTTAGGCTTCTTCCAGTCAGTGGCTCTGTTCTAGGCTTTCTCTGGTCCACATGGTCCAGGTTATAGGACAGAAAAATAAGAGAAATGGAGAGGATATACCTCTCTGTAAGTAAGCGGCATACACTGCTTCTGTTCACATTCCATTGAACGTGACAGTCATTGGTCACCGTCTTTAGTTGGGTGGAGGTGTGCCAGGCATACTACACTGCTATGAAGTAGTGAAAACACTTGTTGGTATACAATTAGTAGTTAGCCCTAGTATCCTAAAATCAACATATACTGTACAAACAAGCTTAGTTTCATGCTCAATGTGGCTTCATATCTCAGAAAACAACTGGGTGCTTTGCTTCATTGGTTGATTTCATTGGGGAATAAATTATTTTGATAGGACAAAAAGAGTTCATCAACCTTAAAGTATGGGTGTGTTAAGATCACCAATATGTATGTATCCAAAGTATAAAATAAATAATTCTAAAATTGGAACACTTAGAACTTTATTGTCCCATGCTAATTATTCATGATGTTAACAAGATGAGAAAATTGGTAGTTTAATAGAATAAACTTAATAAAATAAAACAGAATGGTTATTTCTGTTAATTAAAACAAATAGCAAGTAATGAAACATAATCCTCAGTATACATTTTAAAGATGTTGACTACTTTCCTAGATTTTAGAAAATTTAAAGTCAACAATTAAAAGCCTATTTCATTAAAATATGAAGCACTATGCTCCTAATAAGAAAGGACCCTTTTGTTAGACAAAGTGCTTTTATCTATTAAATTTAATTAATTCTGAGGTGGTTATTATCACCACTTGGGAAAAAGCAGCAAGTAACAACTCTTGCCAAACTGTGGGTAGACCTATATTTTCCCCAACCTACACTCTTTTTATTTTTGTCCCATCGGAACTGTTAACAATCGCTCTGCATTTATAAAACTACAGAATTTCCTCTCTTTCAAATTTTACCATTTTCTGTTGAAGTAATAGGTGATGTTATCGACTGAATGCCCTCCAAAATTCATGTGTGAAAAATCTAATCACTAATGTTATGGTATTTGGAAGTTGGGCCTTTGGGTGATGATTAGGTATAGGCAAAGTCATGAGGGTGGGCCTTCATGATGGGATTAGTGATATTAAAATAAATTAAAGTGGAGACCAGGCCTGACAAATTCCAGAGTATACAAAAGTAGTTAGGCCTCTTGAGTGCCCTCAACCCTACTAGATTTGTAAACATAAGCAAAACTAGACTTGTAAACATAAGCAAACCTTAACTTGAACTATTTCTTATAAATGCCTATATTAAAGAAAAGCAAGACTTAAACTCTATCCATTAGAAACAGACAATAGACTTATAATTATATAACTAGAAACTTTCCAATGTGAAGAAGCAAATAAGGTAACTGTATGACTTCACCAATTAAAATTTTTCTCTGCTTTTTGCCTTTGTTTGTCCTATAAAAAGCCTTTTTTTTTTTTTTTTTTGTATTCCCTTAGTGAAGCTCTTAGACCACTTCTTGTTTGGAGCTGTCCAGTTCATGAGTTGTTTGCTCAAGAAAATTCTTTAAACTGTTATTATTCTTCAGTTTAACTTTTTAGTTGTGTCTTTATAAGAAGAGAAAGAAAGTCCAGGATTCTGTTTTTTTCCCTGCCATGTGAGGACACAGACAGACAGTGGCCATCAGCAAGCCAGGAGGAGCACTTTCACCAGACAGACAAATTGGCTGGCACCTTGATCTTGGATTACTTTGGCTACAGAACTGTGAAAAAGTAAATTGTTATTGTTGAAGCCACCCAGTCTATTGTATTTTGTTATGGTCTCAAACTGACTAAAAGTAGATCCAATCACAGAAAGTTACTGTGAAAACAGAAATGAATTACATACTATCCACACTGCAGTGGATATAAAAGAGTTAAATGATAACCTGATGATAACAGCGGGACTTAATTATTTAAAGACTAGAACATCATAGTTGTGCAATCTATTTTCTAACTAAAACCCAAAGAGGGAACTTTTCCTACCAAATGGGAGCCTGTTATAATTTTCCCTAACTCAGGAATAGGGTAGAGAATACTGCTCAGAGAGATGAGCAAAAATATATTCAGAGATACAGAATGATTACAACATGGAGGACCCATCAGAGACTCCCTGGGTTACTGTCATGTGTCAGCTTCTTTTCCCTAGTCTTCCAAGAGCCAAGAGTCCCATGAGAAGCTCCTGTTTTGTGGAGTCAACTCCCATCACTCAGTAAGCATTCAATGAAGGGACACATATAGGAATGGGAAACAGGAAAAGGAAGCTGACACACAGCAGTAAAACCAGGACCCTCAGATTGGTTCCCCATGTTGTGATGGTTGCATAGTGTCGTGCAAAGGAATCTAATCAGTACCCTGTGTCAGGGTGCATTTTGGGCCAGCCATTGGCCTGGGGGTACATGAGGGTGACATAAAACCTATAGTGATGGCAGTGAGACAGCATGGATTTAAGATACAGCACTCATAAAAAAGACAGACACTCAGAGCCAAGGCAAAAGAAATGATTAAGCATGTGATTGCCACTTTCTAGTTTGTGAACTGAAGAACATTAATAACCACTTGACCCTTTTTTTTGTCCTCACTGAAATTAAGATAACATCACCTATAATATAGTGCCATCAGGATTAAATGAGACAGTGTATTTGCAGAGGGCAACTTTTATTTTTGGTCATGCAGCATCTCATCCTTTGAGATGAGATATTGCTCACTACTCCACGTGATTATAGAAGGCAGTCAATCATAGAGTCTTACCCTTGAGAATGCAGGCACATGACCAAGGCTATGATAACAAAAATCTCTTCCTGGAAGTTTGAATGTTGAGTGGAGATACAGGTGCATTCCATGAAAGTTGTTATTGCTAAGATCCTTAGGGGGCTGGGGAGTCAACTCCCATCACTGATTCCTGTCCTTTCCAAGACTTGATGTTCAGTTTTCCTATGAAAAACTGTTAGGAACATAGTCTTCTTTCTTAATTTCTTCATACCATTGTCTGTCTCTTGCAACTAAGAAGCCCAGAATAATACAAACTATAAACTGAGTAGCACGTCATAGCAAATCACTTATCTCTTTTCTTGCTGCATCACTGTTCTCTTTCTCTCTGGATAGTCTCACCAGCATGCACACAGTCTCTGGGACCTTCCATCTAGTAAGCCTCCAAAATAAAAACTCTCTGTTCAACTCACCCAAGTCTGGCTTCAGCCTCTCCTTCCCCCCACACTCCTTCATGTGAAAACTTCGGTGTTGCCAGATCCAGTGGCCCCACTCTATGCTGCCTGTATGGACCTCTTCATGCTTTGCTTATGGCTGCTTTCTCCCTCATTCACTCTTTTCTTGGCTTCCAAGACTTTCTTTTTCTGTTTATCTCTTGCCTCAGGCTAGCTATTCTCTGCCTTCTTTACTGTTTCCTTCATTACTCAGCCATCAAATATTTTAGAGCCTCAGAATTTGGTGCTGGATCAATTTCTCTCCTCTACCTATGTTCTGTTGTTGAGTAATCACATTAAAGCCTCTGGCAAAGGAGGAACCAAGATGGTAGTCTGTAGCCAGCTTTCCTCAGAGGCTTCTGTCCAGAAGGAGAGTTAAAGGACAGAAATCTATCAAGAAAGCCAATGGTTTGAATCTGATCCAAAAGAGAAGGTTGAAGAATGCACATAAAACCTGCTGGAACGACCTACAACCCCAAGGATACAAACAAAAGGTACAGAACACATTGCCAAGCAGATGGGGGTCCCCTCCCCCATGAGAACAGCTCACAGTATACTCCATACCTCCATAAAAACAAGTGAGCAGAGGTCTGACTTCCTCCCATTCTACCCCATGGGAGAGACCCTCTAAAAATCAGACCTCCTTCCTCTACTAGGGAGCCATGGCACTCTCCTGCCAGGCACAAAACTGTATAAAACTGTATATATTCTATCCCTGCAAGTTTGAACTCCTGGCATTGCCCCCAACTCTCACCCTGAGATCTGGAGGTCTGTCCCCAACGGAGTCTAGATTCTTGGACATTTTCTTGAGGGTTGTGGACTGTTGCTGATCTGTGCTAATTATCTGGCTCGGCAGTGGTGAGAGGAAAGTGAGCTGAGAGGAGGCCAAATCTGGAGAGGGTAGAGGCATGGTACAACAGCCTCAGCAGCAGAAACAATGGCAGTGGGGCTTGCACCCCTGGGGATGATTTGAGGAGACACTCCCAGTCTCTTGGGGTGGCCAGGGGAAGCCAGGCAGCTTCTCTGGTGGCAGCCACCTGCAGAGTGGTCCTGCCTCAGAGGCACCAAACTCAGGAGTGAAGGGTATGCCTGAGGCAGTCCCAGCTGGGGCAGAGCACAGGGCAGAGCACAGTGCTGAGAAAGCCCAGCAGAGACATCTTTACTCTGCTTCAGATGCACCTGGCCCTCAGGGGATGAAACCCGAGAAAAAGGGCTGGAACTCACAGACTGAGTTAGACCTATTTGCAGCCCAACATCTGACCCACAGGGGAAGAATACTACAAACTTGGTCTGTTCTATCAGCAACATCAATCAGAGACAGGGCTGGAACTGAGTGAATCGCCCCAACCCCTATCAAGTAACCAGGTTGTCAGGCCTCACCTACCCCTGCCAAACAGTGACAGAGTCTGGCAGACTGGCCTGGGAGCCACAGACCCCCCTGTGACCCAAGCAGGTGCAAACCTCTAGAACATCTGCTCATTGGAGGGAATTGGATCACAATCCTGCAGGGTTACCAGAGACTGGGTGTGACAGAGGAGCAAGGTGGGGAAGGAGGCATCAACCTCCCCAGACTAATTTACTAGCTGGGGGAGGGGGGGTTCCTGAGCTCACAGAACACTGGAACAAATTATACTAGAGCTGCCAGCAGACTCCTGCTATCTAGTTGCCAGAGATTTTTCAACTCTTTTATTTGATGTTGGTGCTGGCTAGGACAATTGACTGAGACCTCTTCAACTGGGCCAATCACCTGAGGACTTTCCAAAGTGGTACCCTGGGTGTGTGGTAGTGGGAAGGTTTGATTTTCCTTTTCCAAATGTTGTCTGTGGGAGGTGTGGTGACCTAACTGCTGGTATTTCTCCACAGTTCAGAATCCAACACAGAGTAACTGATTCCTTAGGGTAAGACAGAGACCACTTAACCCCACAACACCAAGAAGGCCCCCAGTTTTGCAGGCAGTAGCACTGTACAGGTCCTTGGCAAAACTCTAGGGGAAAAGGTACAGACACCAGTCCCAGCTTTCAGGCAAAGGACTGGTCAATCACTACCCCTAGAACCCCCAACCCAAC
>CAUYON010132217.1:0-24111 GCA_963573935.1 Arctocebus calabarensis
ACTGCTCACAGCAACCTCCAGCTTTTGGTCGTAAGCGATTCTCTTGCCTCAGCCTCCCTAGTAGCTGGGACTACAGGCACCCGCCACAGCGCCTGGCTATTTTTTTGTTTTGCAGTTCGGCCGAGGCTGGGCTTGAACCCACCACCCTCGGTATATGGGGCCGGAGCCCTACTCGCTGAGCCACAGGAGCCGCCCTGTTTTTGGATTTCTTTTTCCGCTTTATCAGCATTTTCCTTCATTTCTTCCTTCATTTCCTTGATTGTTTTCTTTCTTTTTTTTTTTTTGAGACAGAGCCTCAAGCTGTCACCCTGGGTAGAGTGCCGTGGCTTCACTGGTCACTCCAGTGCAGCAACCTCCAATTCCTGGGCTCAAGCGAGTCTCCTGCCTCTGCTTCCCAAGTAGCTGGGACTACAGGCGCCCGCCACAACACCTGGCCATCTTTTGGTTGCAGCCATCATTGTTGTTTGGCGGGCCTGGGATGGATTCGAACCTGCCAGCTCAGGTGTACGTGGCTGGCGCCTTAGCCTGTTGAGCCACAGGCGCCGAGCCTCCTTGATTGTTTTCATCATCTGTATTCTAGATTCCCTTTCTGACATTTCTAACATTTCCTTATAGACAGAATCCTCTACAGTATCTACCTCACAGCCCCTTGGGGGGGTTGCTCTGGACTGGTTTTTCATGATGCCAGGAGTTTTCTGCTGATTCTTCATCATGATTTCTTTTATCTGTTGCCTTGCCCTAATTTTCCTTTCACTTCCTCCTGCTCCTTAAATTGCCGTGCTTCTGGACTAGGGTTTTGATGAGTCCTTTTGGTACAGGACCAGAGGATGAGAAGATTGAAGAGCAAGAAGGGAAAAAACGAAAGAGAGAAAAAGAAAAAGAAAGAAAAGAAAAGAAAAAGGAGGAAGGAGAAGGGTGGGTAGAAGCAACTATTGACCAAGAGTAGAAAGGCACAGAAAGAGGGGGACGGGAGCAATATAGGTGTACAGTAGGGTACTTTGACCCAACCTTAAGAGTCCCCAACCTCTGGGGGTGTCTGGTTGGGTGATTAGGTCAGCAGCTCTTTGCCAGCCTGTTTGGACACAGTACCCCACCTCCACCAAGTAGACAGGGAAGACAAAAATGCAATAAATCAAATCAAAACAAGCAAACCAAAAACTTTATGGGATAAGATTGGGGAAAAAAAACAATTAATATGGGTAGAAACACTAGCACAATTGAAGTCTAATTGTTGAAAAAGGCAACAATGGAAAATTATATTTAAACTAGAAAAATGAAGAAATAAAAAAAAGAAAAGAAAAATCTTTAAGGAAAATGTTGAAATTAAAAACAAAACAACAATAATGAAACCAACCAACCAAACAACAACAACAATGACAAAAAAAACTCCACAAAACAAAACAAAACCAAGAAACAAAGCAGTATATATATCTTGCTGATATTGCCTAGGCAAGAGGTGATCTTCTGGGGTATGATATGTTAATCGCAATGTTGATAGGGCTGAACAAAATGGAGACCGGAGGCCTCTAATGATTTCTCAAAACCCGCAGGGTGGAGAGCTTAAATCCTCCTCAGCCTGTTTAGAAGGCACTTTAAATTGCTAACTTGGGCTAAGCAGAAGCTTTCCCAGGACTTAAATAACTTTTCTTAAAACTTATTCTAGGAAAAAATAAAGGTGCAAAATTCACCAATAACCTATAGTATCCAGAACCAATGGGGTTTATAGAATAGATCTATGCTACTATCATCCAAATATATGAAGAACTGTTTTGTGTTAGAGGGATTAACTTATTTCCTTAAGAACCCAAGGGCTAGAACTGGAATGGATAGGTAAGGATGCTGGGAGGAGACAGAGTATTCTGCACTAAAAGAAGGCTTTCAAATAGGCAGTTTCATTGAAAGATGAAATGGGTTTCCTCAAAAGGTGGAGAGTTTTATTACTCATGCTCAAAATGAGAGGATGGACAAAAATTCAAGATGACGGGATACTAGAGAAACAATCATGTGTTAAAAGGTAGTTGGACTAGAAGACCTTAAAAGGCTTTCCTATAATGACTTGTACACAGATGTCATTCTTATCAGCTAAGTAATAAAAAAATAAGGTAAGAACTGAAAGGTGTACAGAATAAGAGAATTGTACATCATGTTATAATGGAATATAAGATAAGTTATAGACAGCTAGAAGGCAAAGAAAGGAAGTCTGCAATAAATATCAAGATAAATTACCAATAAATACAACCATTTTCCAAGGGGAAGGACAGAAAAATCCAACTTAAATCTAATAAGGACAGGAACTCTTTGATTGATTTAATATGGTCAGAAAGGTTTGGGACAGCCTGTAACTCTCAGTGTTATTCACAGCTCTGAAATAAAAAGCTGTCTTCAGTAAACACTATGTGACAACATCAATGGAAAATCTCAATAAAAATTTCTCCAATACACACTGCCGCGGAAATAATCCTTTCAAGACAACACCCTAGCAAACAGTTACTTTCAGGAAAGAACAACTGTGTCTCTCACTGCCCAAAGCTCACAAAGCCGCTAACCAGAGGTTTAGTTCCCCATTTAACTTCACTTTCTCCACCTGATGCACCACCATAAATTTTGAACATAACATTTTAAGGTCTAATGAAAAATTTATAAATATTGACATTCGCTGCAGTTCCTTCTCACTGAGGCTTTGTTCATCAACAAGAAAAGTGCCATTTAGGGGCAAAGGAAGACTCAGACATTCGTTTGGTGTCATCAAGGTAATAAAATGCCAAGCTACAACAATTTAAAAGAATTTCAATAAGGAGCGTGAAATGAAAACAAAAAGAGACATTCAACTGTAATTAAGTTAAGGCATAAAAGTTAATGCTTAATCCTTTTAATGTAATTAATTTAAGAACAAGTATAGGGTAGCCATAAAGTTTGTGTACTCTGGTCCCCCTGTATGTACAAAGGAAAGTGGCAAATGCTATCAGAGAGATAAAAGCATGGATAAAAACAACAGCTATTTCTTCATGACTTTTCCTTGCCACATTTGTTAAATTATTTACATTAGAAAAATTAGCTGACACACAGTAAACAAAATAATCTGACATACAGTAACCAAATAAATAAATAAACTTAATATGACTAACTCATCTAATTCCATGAAACTTTGTTTTAATTTATGGGTGAAATGGAGCCTCTAAGACAGTATGTTTCTCAATCTTCCTAATGCTGTGGCCATTTAATACAGTTCCCATGGATCACGACTTCCTTAAAACTTCTTTAGCAAAGTCACAGGCTGGTAAATCAAACAACTAGTATATAAAAACAGGTCTATTTTATACCATTACCCACACTCACAATTACTGCTCTGTGGGGTCATGCATCTGCTCACAGGGAGTCTAAAATATCAGGGGTGAATGAAAACAAACAACTGGAATTAAATGTAGGGTAAGGTGCATGAAAAGAGAGGTGGAGGGAGGGAGAAGTGCTCATGAAAGAGAAGGCATTTGAACTGGCCCCTAACAGAGGGCTAAGATTTCATTAGATAAAGGACACAAAGGCATTTCAAACAAAGAAATTTGCACAGAATGAGTAAATAAAGAAATGCAAAGTTTCAGGGCCAACTGGAGACCTATGAACAGGTGCTGTAGTTTGGCTCTCAGCCATACTGAAATATAAATTCCTGGTCAAGGAGTTGGCCATGGGAGCCATGAATGGGGGCGGGGGTTGTTCTATATTACAACTCAACAGCAGTCAGCATGGGGTAGTGTGTGCTCAACGTTCACCGGCTCAACACATACACGTCCACCATGTACCAGACAGCATTTCATAAGTACTGACAAATCTCTCCTTGATACACCTTCTTTCAGCTGCTCGGACATTGCTTTCTGGATTTTTTCAGCTTTCCTCACTGTCTTCTTTAGGAAGCTCTCCTCATCTGTTTCACTACCCATCAAAGTGTGCCAAGGACTAGTCCTCAGACCTTTTCTCTTCTTTGTCAAACTCTCACTGTGTGCAAGATGTTATTCACACCCATGATTTTAACACCATTATTTTTGAGAGCCATCAAACATATGCATATATACACACTCACACACACAAATACACACATATCCACACAGCATGTGGCTATGTATACACACAGCTGCAGTCCAGGGCTCTTGCCTCCACTCCAAACTCCCCTTGGATGCCTAATAGGAATCTTCAACTCAACAAGGTCAAACTCACGGTTTCTCCTCCCTAGTCTGCTCCTATGCAAGTCTTTCTCATGGTAGTAAATGTGACTCTATTCTAAACATGGAGGTTAAACACCTTCAGGTTACATATTTGAATCCTCTCTCTCTCTTTCACACTACACATGCGACCTCCTAATCAATCTTGTCAACTCTACCTTTGAAATATAGACTGTCATCACGACCTCTCACTCACACCAGGGGGCAGGCCAATTACAGCACCAGGCAAAATCCAAGGTATGAATAACGTTCTATAGAAATACAACCAGCTCATTCATTTACATACTGTCAATGGCACATTTGAGTAGTTTTTACAGAGGCCATTAGACATGCAAAACCTAATATATTTACTAGCTATCCCTTTACCAAAAAAAAAGAAGAATTTATTTTTTGCTAACCCTTGGTTTGCTGGTCTGCATTCCTAAGTCCCGTCTCTGCTTCTGTCTCTCTGCCTCCCTACTTAGAATTCTCCACAAAGCAGCCAGTGAAAAAGTAAAACTCTGTTGTCCTATATGCAAGCTGCTAGCCACATGTTGCTGTTTAAACTAAAATTATATTAAATTAAGAAATGCAATTCCTTAGGTGCACTGGCAACATGCAAGTACTCCACAACCCCCAATGGTTGATGGTGACCTTATTGGACATTGTAGATTTTACGGTGTTTCCATCAACACAGAGAGTGCTGTTGCTCAGCAGGTCTTAATACCCGAGTCAGAACACTCTCCTTTACTTTTCTAAACCCTTTGGTAGCTTCCTGTTTTATCCAATGAAAAAGTCTTTGCCATGGGCTACTGTGTGATCACCATCCCCCTATCCCCCACCTGGCCTGCCCATTTCCATGCCTCTCTTTGACACGTCACCTCCTTGCAATTCTCACTCACTATGTTCTCATCATTCTAGTTCCCCCAGCCCCTCAAAGTGCCAAGCCTGGGCTTCTTTCAGGCACGTTCCACATGCTGCTCCCTCTTTCTAGAACACTTGTCTCCAGATATCCGTATGAATCATTCCCATACTTCCTTTGGGCTCTGCTCAGATATCATCTTCAGAGATCCCTTTCTTAATTAGCCCTTTACTCCACTTTATCAGTCTTCACGGCACTTGTCACTAGTTGATCTACTGTCTATGTTTTATGATTCATTAATAGGATAATAGATATGATTTTATTAATATATTTCCCTAATAGAGTGTAAGTTCCAAATGAGCAGGAATTTTGTTCTTTGATTCTCATGTAATTTAGATTGTCATGACTAGCAATTACATGTAAGTTTTTTTTGTTGTAGTTGCTTATGTAACTCTGGCTTCCCTTTTAATTAGAAGCAAGTTATTGTGGAAAGTAACTCTACTTCTTTAGTAGCTCAAGATAATATTGCCCCACGAAGTACAAGAGGTATTATCCTACCTTTGCTTTCTGCTAGGGAGGCAGACACTATTTCTGTTGTTTAAAATTGTGTTCTATTTCTCCACCCTAACCAATTCATCCTAAAAGTGAATGAATGAAACAACACAGGAGGCGGAAGGGTAAAAGCAATTGCTCAAGGTTTTTCGGAAACTGCCAAAAGACCGGTGGGTGCTAGCTGCGGTATAGCAGGCGTGGATATGAACCCCTGACCTCTTTTCTTCTTTGCTCTTTATAACACTATTTATTTCTCCCACTAACCCCAAACCAGCTTGACTGTGAGCAATAGTCAAGAAGCACAAATATATCCATTCATCTGACAGCTTTCATGAGGCATATGAATTCCAAAGCAGGTAAATAATTTAAGATTACTAAAGTAAATAGAAAAGTAACATTTAACTTATAAATAATACTCATAAAAAGGAATTTTTATTCTCTGAAGCATATGAATTAAAGCAAATCTGCAATATGATCACTGACCTAGGGAAAGGTTAACTGTAGTTTAAATCATAAATGCAGAAGGAGAATTCAGACTGACACAATTTATTTCTACTGCTACTGTATCCATATGGCAATAATCCAATATGAGATGCTGAATTTATGTGGTAAGGGCATCAACTCCAAGCCTGCTTTTTAAAAATGCAACAATTTAGGGCAGCTTGGCGTGGTGTTATTATACCCCACTTTGCATTTTGAATAGCAGTGAAATTTTACATTTATTTTCACAGAAGACACTGAAATGAACACTCTAGTAAAAATTAATGGATTATTTTCCCTTTCTCGATGACCTTTAAAACTCCTACATTTCAAACTCAAGTACCTAACAGTTACCATCTCTGCTCACTGTACCAGTTGTACTGTACCAAATACCTGAGGTTTCAATAATGGTACCTGAGGCTACTAATGGAGACACCCAACTCCCCGAGGCAGAGTTTAACAATTGACAGTTTCCTTTTCCCTGTGGAAAAATATACTGCTTCTTTAACCTTCCTTAAACTGCATAATCTTGATTTCTTCTAAACACCAAAGAAATTATCTATGTCCCCACTTAAAGAGCCTCTAATTTCCCCTCTGAACTCTAGATAAATGCAAACGAATTTAATGAACCCAGGTAGAGTAGCTGAATGTGTGTGTCCAGAATAACTGCTTTTCTCTAGTGTTATGTCTTAGATTTTCAAAATCAAATTTCACTATCAATTGATCGCTAACATTTTACCACAATGAAAGAATGTTTTTCGGGCATCCAAGTCTCAATCAGGGGTCAGGTCTATTAAGCAAGAAATCATAAAACCACACTTTATATCTTTAGTTCTGACCTCCCTTTTGTGTGCTAAAATTTACAGGCAGTTGCAAATCACATCAGATGCATAACTTCATCTATATCCCTTAATTTAAAATCTGCATGTTCAAACATTAGAAACTGTGAAGAGTCTAAGATTTTACCTTACTTGCAAGCTAACAAGTTAGCCTACCATCATTTGATGAATGTTAGAAGAAGAAGAAGAAGAAGAAAAAAAAAAAAACTCCTGGGTTGAGGACAGTATATTTCATTAATCCCAGCAATCGCAGGAGCCAGAATTTCATCATTTCCTTGCACTGGTTCCCTGATGCCCAATTCCGACACAGACACTAATAGCCAATAAGGGTCAGGTAATATATGTACACATTGGGGCTGCATTACAAGAGAGGAATCCAGAGGTCAGGAAACACCAATCCTTTAAAATAGGCTTCATAAAAACCTGACCAAACTCCACCCTGGAAGGAGATAATATTTTTATCATAAACTACTGCACTTTGCTCTAAGGGAAGACATTCCATCTTTCTTCTAAGGATGTTCACTATACAACTATCCTTAAGAAGACAGTCCACAACAAAAGTGTGTCAGTGCCTCTGTTTATGAGACATAAAGAAACACAAGGGAACTATGGAGAATTATCCCCTAAGAAATTCCTTCTTACCACGGAAACCTGTCTTTTATCTGAAAGACACACCTGACTTCTATGTCATTTCACATAAAAGATACATCTGCCTTACTATGGGTCATAAAAAAGAGCTGGTGCTGTTCTTAACTATGGAAGTTCAAAAACTTAGTGTACCTTGCACAAAGCATCATATTATATATGAATTTTTCTTACCCTAAATCTTAAAATGGCCTATGTCTAATATGATAAAATCTGGCCTCTAAGATAGCTAGTAACTATATAAGGAATAGGAAAGAGATCTCCTGACTTCCAAACATATCGTTTTTTTCCTGCCACACCGCACTGCATTTGGAGTAAAAGAGACATTCTATCTTATTAATGGTTCTGATTATCAGTTTTGATTTGTGGTTCTTTCCCTAAGGATATTATATAAACCCCAAACAGGTAACACTCAAAAAGTAAGTCTGATGATTTTTCAAGGTATTTTTCTTTATAATAAGCTCCTATGAGTATGGAAAATAGTAAATTGGAAGGTGATACCACTGCTGATAAATGTGCAGTATACAGATGTTTTTCTTAATCTTAAAGAAAAAATGGAAATGAAGCTGCATATTTTCCCATCTTCTCCCCAAACCAAGGTCAGCCCATTAATTTAGTGACAGGAAGAATGAGTTTTCTGAATTTCATATTCTCCATTTTTCCTTAATTGGATACAGAGAGTAAATGCAAGAGCAAGTCCCCCAAAAGCAAAGGAACAGAGCAAAACTACCATCTTCACATCAAACACCACTAAGCTACATATTTACTTTAGGAAACCTGAAGGTTCCTATTTAATGGTAAGAAGTTCTATTCTAGCTGAAAAGATTTCTTTTTAAAATTATCAAATAAACATGAGCCCTGAATATCAAGCCATTGTTTTGTGATGGCATGCTCAGAACGGCAATCTAGTCAGTCTCAAGTTACCTATCAATTTGCTGGAGCATTCATCGTCTACATTTTTACCAGGTCTACCTTCTGTTTACCATGGAAGTATCACTGTTTACTAAACATGACAGTGTTACCAAAACTGCAAGGGGTCTCTGCCTTGGTTTGGCTGCTTGCTGCACAAAGAGCCAATTATTCAGACAACGAGCATTGCCAAGGAAGGAAGGAATTTTTTAATAGGATAGATGTTAGTCTGGAGAGCAAGCAATCAGATCAGCCTTAAATCTCTCTCGCTAATGACTAACGCAGAGTACAGACTTTCTAAGGGGGCACGAGGGGGCATGTGCATTGGGGCAGGTAATGGTAGTTTTGGCATCAGGAAGTCTACCTAGGGGCCTTCAGAATCTCAGTTCCTTGTTTTGCAGAAATTTTGCCCTTTCTGGGAAACAGGTCAGGTAGGTAGTTAAAAGTTTTAGAGTTCTGTTCATTATGGACCACGGTCCTGAGGATCTAGAACATGAGAGAGATGATTATAAAAAACACATAGGGATTATTATAATTTGAGGGGGTTTTTTGTTTGTTTGTTTGTATGTTTTTGTGTTTGAAATAGGATTTCCCTCTGTTGCCCAGGCTATAGCGCTGTAGCATCATCATGGCTCAGTGCATTTTTGTTTTCTTTTTGTTTGAAATTTATTCATAGAGGTGGTTATAATAGCAGGCTAGTTAAGCAAAATATTATCCTGACTTTCTTAGAAGTTCCCATTTTGTATATATATTATAAAACAACTGAGGCAGGAGTGCAAAATCCACCATATTGGCAGAAATTTCTAGTTTTATGATTTGAGATTTCACAAAATTTAACTACTTCCTGTTTTATTTTAACATGAATAAGTCAATAAAACAGCTCCAAAATAAGACTCTAGGGTTGGGTATTTTGTGCATCCTGGTTTCTTTGTGTTAAGTTGTTTCCTACAGCCTTCAGAATGGGAGAAGATATTTGCATGCTACAAATCTAAAGAAGGGCTTGTAACTAGAATCTACAGAGAACTCAAACCAATCAACAAGAGAAGAGAAACAATCCCATTTTTAATAAGTGAGCAAGAGACTTGAACACAACCTGCTCTGAAGAAGACAAATAGCCAACAAACACATGAAAAATGCAATCATCTCTAATCATCAGAGAAATGCAAATCAAAACCTCCCTGAGATATCACCTAAACCCAATGAGACTAATTCACATCACAAAATCCCAAATGCAGATGCTGATGCGGATGTGGAAAGGAGGGAACCCTTTTATCCTATTTGTGGGACTGCAAACTAGTACAGCCTCTATGGAACAAAGTATGGAGAATCTTCAAAGAGCTAAAAGCAGACCTTCCATTTGATCCTGCAATCTCATTACTAGGTATCTACCTAGAAGCAAAAAAACCCATCTTACCATAGGGACATGTGCACTAGAATGTTCATCACAGCTCAATTCAGTCATCAGGATGTGGAATCAACCTAAGGGCCCATTAACATATGAATGGATTAATATACTGTGGCATATGTAGACCATGGGATACTATTCCACCATAAAAAAGATGGAGACTTCACGTTTTTGCATTAACCTGGGTGGCGTTGAAGCACATTCTTCTGAGAAATAGAACTAGAATCTACAGAGAAATCAAACCAGTCAACAAGAAAAGAGCAAACAATCTCATGTTTCTGAGTAAAGTATCACAAGAATTTGGAAAAGCAAGTTTCCGATATGCTCGATACTAATATGAAACCAATAGATAAACAACTACATGCTCATGGGAAAGGAAAACACAACTGAATTCAAATGAGGGAAGAGTGGAGGAAGGCAAGGAGAGAGAGGAGGTGGAAGGAGGATTGTGTGATTAGGTTACATTGTTTGCATTTCTAAGGTAAGATTCAACTTGTAGTTGAGCCCAAGGTGCATAACGCAAAGGCAAATAGCACACCTCCTGGATGAAGGGCTCAACTACAACTTGAATCTTACCTGAGAAATGCAAACAATGTAAACTAATCATTTATACCCTTAGATTAATCTGAAATGAAAAAAAAAAAAAAGAGGTTGCTTCTTTACTGGTTATCGTACTTGACTGCAAACAATTTTGCAGGATCAAATGGAAGGTCTGCTTTTAGCTCTTTGAAGAGTCTCCATACTCTGTTCCATAGAGGCTGTGCTAGTTTGCAGTCCTACTTGCAACTTCACAGCTAAGATGGCTATGTATAACACTCATGAAACAAGTCCCTCATCAATTGCACAGAGCAGATTTAATTATCATAACTTTGAAGCATTTTGTATTATAGTTTAACCTATTATTTATTGGCAAAATACATGCTATAAACATTTTTACAGATAAGAAAACTGAGCCTGGAGATCTTAAATGAGTGGCTCAATGCCCAAGGCCAGAACTGAATCCTTTGAGTTCATACACAACCCTATTTGGGTGGTAAATTCATTTACTCAATGAAACATTATTTTAGGCATTGATCTCAGAACTGGGAAAATGGAGAACAGAAACACAGTCCTTGCCCCAAGAGGTCCCTGATCCAGTGTGGTGATGGTGGAAGACATATTAGACATTCATACATAATCAATCTCCATTCTGTGAGATAAGGTCCAATAATTCTGAACTCCTTTATAGGCCATCAATCCATCCACCCATCTATCCATCATTTCTTGAAAAGCAGTTTCTAATAAGCATTATCCTAGAAAGGGTTAGAAAACAATGCTAAAAGAGATTTTGCAAACTTTTACAAAACTTTGGCATGGTACATTAAAAACATTATTTTTTAAAAGGGGGAATCACTGTTTCTGAGTTTCTACCAATTCATCAAAACTCACTTCAGAGAAATGCCATTTATGTTGTTTTTATTTGTCACATGCCTTCTTATAAATAATTTTAATTACATTTAAAACTTTCTTAAAATGCTAAGCCTCAAACCATATAGACAATGAAGAACAGTAGCAGATGGGCAGAAGGTCTGAGGCACAGTACAGCTAAGGCTGTAACTAAAGGGCTGGAGGCTGATGGCAGTCTGAAGGCAAGTCAAAGTTCGAACAACTCAAATCTATAGCTGCCTGGAAAATAAATTAATTCCAGCCTAAAAGTTCTTCCTGCTTTCAATTTCTTTACCTTTTAATCTAGGTGGAATGCCTACCACCACATTAACCTTCCTAAAAAATTTCTCTAAATGTTAGTTGACGTGAAAATCATTAATGGTTCCAAATAGATTGGATGGTGACTCTTTGGTCTTACATTAAGGGCCTTCCACAAATCCAGTCCTATTCTCCCTCGAATGAGCCCTTTCTCTAACATGACTAGCCCACCCACTCACTATCCTTCAACAGTTGTGTGCCCTTACAAATGTTCTCACTGTTCTCTCTTAGAGGATCCTTCTCTTTTAGCTAACGTTCACTAAACTTCTACCATGTGCTAAATGGCTATTTTATGTAATTCTTACTACAATCCTATGAAGAATGAACTATTATTATCCCAATTTCACATTTTAGAATATTGAGGCCTAGAGAAGTTAAGGGCCTAAGGTCACACAGCCAGTAAGTAGGGAATGTGGGATTTGAATTGTGGTCTGTCTCTAGTTCTGGTATCCAGACTCTTAACTAAGCAACGTTAAGAGGCAAGATTATCCGATGGTGACCATAGAGCTGACTTGGCTGTTGCCTGGACAAAAGGTGGCTGAAGTAGGTGAACAGGTTCCTCTCAGATCAGTTCTCCCAAGCACTGGGGTCTTCCTCCGTCAGACAAAACTGCGAGTTCTCATCATTCTAAAGGATTTTAAGTACCAGGCAGTTGACATTCTTAGATAACTTCCATAGGCATCTGGGATTCAAATTGAAATGCTTGGTCGTAAGCAGCATATGTATTTACCAGACACAAGAATCCTTCCCTTTTCTTGCCCTATAGTAAGGCAAATTAACAGGGGAACTGAAACTCACACAGTATGGTCATCAGAGTTCAACTCTAGAATGGCTCTCTGAGGGGTGATGAGGAATTGGGGGGGGGAATTCCTCTTTTTCTTTTGTTGACTTAACCTTGTAAATGTTTATTTTTACAAGTAAAACCCATTCCTTAATCCACACTGAGTGCAGTTATACAGTCAGTCTTGAATTCTGATGCATGATGAATGAAGACTAAGATGAAATCTACGCAACCCCATCCCCACCACCTACACCACAGTGCCTATCCTATTGTGCCTTTTGGCTTGAATCTTACCCATTCTTCCATGAAGAAGTACCAGATTCTCCTTAGTTAAGGCAGTCCTCTGCCTTTTGAACTACATAAAGCAGAAGTGGATCATTTTGCCTTTGACTAAAGCAAGGATTTAAAATATATTATGTAACATATTTAGTTAAGTACCTTTTTCACAAATGTTCATTTATTTTTTTTATTGTTATTTTATGATTTTTTTTTTATTGAATCATAGCTGTATACATTAGTTCAACCATGGGGTACAGTGTGGGGGCTTCACATGCAATCTGAGATATTTTATCAACCTGATTGACATACCGTTCATGATATTTTCTCGTTTACTATATGAAAACATTTTTCATCAGTATTTAGAAGTTTTCTCCTGACCCTTCAAATATGTACCACCCATGTGATCTCACCCTTTTTCCCAACTTCCCCCACCCTCTCCCTCCTCTTCCCTCCCTCTCCCCTTTCCCCGTCTTCCTGTGCAATAAATGGGTTGTAGCCTTCACTTGAACGACAAAGAATTTCTCTCATATTAGGGGTGTGTACTGATTCACTTTTATAATCATCTGACTTGCCCTTCTGACAGCAGGATCTTTCATTTCTTTCCCAAGGAATAAAGTATGAATATTTGCAAACAAACATTTAAAATTTTGTATATTACATGAAATGAGGGTCCAGAACAACTCACTTTATTTCACTTTTGTATGGTTGTGAGCTGGCTACTCCTTCCCATCCTGGAATTCTTTGTACTGAGTTTATCTTTTATAAAGCATTGTCGGTGGCTCTAACTGTTATATATCTGACAATGGTGTCAGTTGTCCTACCATGAGGTATCAATAGTTGAGACAAACAAAAAAAAATCAAAGCAACATTAACATCAAACATGTAAACAAAACCAACATTATAATAAATGTGTCCCAGTAGCATAAATACATACGTTTATGCAAAATTAAATGGTTCTACAAGAAGGAATTTGATTTCTCTGAAATATCTGAAGTTGGAAATCAAATTGCCAATCGTTTCTAAGAAACAATTTAAATTTATACACTGAAAGGAACAAAAAAAGCTGAGTAGAATTTTATTTTGTGTTTCATATGTTTTAAAAATAATGTAATATAAAAAACTTTATATTCAGAACTTATGACACAGCTAGCATAAGCATCTAAAGTAATCCCTTGGACACAGTCACATATGGGCTGAGCTTTATGCTAATCTAAAACTATCCAAAATTCCTGGTGAAAATTGGACTTCTCTTAATAATTTGGATTGATGTTAATGATTTATCTCTAGTAAGGGACTATTACAGTCTTGCCTATAGACACAGAGTGTTTAACAACAAGATTTTTAAAAAAATTGTCCTTCAAGTAGAAGAGAAGATTATATATGTCTCTTTTTATCTATTTAAATTCTGGATTATTTTCTCACTGTAGTGTCCTTAGGTATGGATTGATGATAATACATCCTATGGCATCCACTTCTAAATCTACATTAATTTGCAGCTATGTCTTTAAGAGATATTCTGTTGCCCCAGACTGTAGATAACCACCCCCTTCCTAGACTTAAAGAATCACCTATTTGTGAAGTACTATTTCTATCCACCATTAGTTTGCTGCTGAAAAGCTTTCCCTCTCATATCAAAATCCACAAACTCTATAAATATAGAAATTACAGATACTACAGGTACAAGTGTGCTATTTTTAAAACTTTACCCTGGAATTTATCAATAATTTTATTGAACCATAACATTTAATTTAAGGCAACATTCTTAGAATTTGAGCAATGTATGTGCATTTTTAGTGAACATAGTTTGGAGAGACATTCCAGTTCCTTTAATCTCAAGATTTTTCCCTTATTTCCATGCAAAATTCAGGGTGTTATTACCAATTTAAAAAAATTAGAGTTTAGAAATGACATTTGAGATTGAAACACAGATGAAGAGACACTTTAGTACATGATAATAAAGATAACTTACAGTTGAGATGACTTCTTCAGTTTTTCTTCCTTTTTTAAGAAATATATTTACACACATATAAAGAAATGATTACATATCATTTCTGAAATGAATACATAACATCTTGGAAAAATAAACGGCTAAATATCTTCTAATTGGTTACTATTATAAGTTTTTTCCTAATATCTTAATATAAAATACTTTTCTTTAAAATCAATCCCAAGCCTAAATGATAATTTTAAAGTACTTTATATGAGTACACACATATAAAGAAATGATTACATATCATTTCTGAAATGAATACATATCATCTTGGAAAAATAAATGGCTAAATATCTTCTAATTGGTTACTATTATAATAAGTTTTTTCCTATCATCTTAATATAAAATACTTTTGTTTAAAACTCAATCCCAAGCCTAAATGATAATTTTAAAATTCTTTTATAAAGTCAATTAAAACCAGACTAGTATGCTAAGTTCTTTTTTTCTGATAGCTTTTCATGTTTATCCCAAATTCATTTCTGACCACAGCTATTAGCAGGAATAACAGCTTTTGTAAATTTTTATTTAATATTTTAACTTGGCCAAATATTTTAAGGTTTTGTGGGGGAAACATCAGGATACCAGAAATGTAGAAAGATGTATTTCTCACTTTGATACTTTCTGGTCGGACCACACCTATGGTGCATTTTACAAGGGTACATGTCAAATCTACTAAGTGTAGAGTATAAATGTCTGAACACAATAACTAAGAAAGTGTGGCAAAGGCTACATTAACCATTTTGATGTGTTTCAAATTACATATAAAACCAGCACATTTTACCTCATAAATGCATTAATGTACACAGCTATGATTTAACAAAAAATAAAAAACAAAAAAACCTGTAATTTCAATATTCTGTCACCTCAGATTGAACAAGTCTTAAAAATGTACTAATTTGATAAATCCACACCAGGCATCTCTTTAGGGAGTTAAGAAAAGCAGAACTTGTGGAAGCACTCCTAAATTCTTGATTAGAATTAATAAATATGTGTTGAATTAATAACAACCTAAAAAGTGATAACCCTGTGGAAATGTACAATAAATTAGAACATAAAAACTTGCTAGGAATTAGATTTGCAAATGATGTGAAGTTGGAGGTTAGCTTAGAGCAACTGAACAGTTTGAGATCATCCACCCTGAAGAATTAAGATGCAAAGAATTCTTAGCATTGTTTTTATGCCACATATAAGGCTGTGCACAGCTACGGAATGTCTGCTCATGAGAAACAAGGTCCTTTTCCATTTCTAGATTCTTTGAATATTATATTAATTTAATTCATTTAGCTAGTATCTGGAGATTGCAGCTTCCTGATTATAGTCCGTAGGAATTGACTGTTAATTCATAGGTTTATTTAGACATTTCCACTTCAGTGCTAAGTCATATATTAATTTATGCATTTCCCTGCCTGCACTCTTCCCTTTTTACAAGTTGTTATCCAATTCCATCCACTCACCTTCTGATTAATACAATGTAGTTGACTTACCAAAGCATAGCCAAGGGAGAGATGGATTAATATGTCAACTGAAATTGACAACTGGACGTCTAGTACCAGTTTGATATAATTCCACAGGGTTTCAGGAATTCTAGGTGAATTCTTTTAGTCAGGGAAAAAACACTTCAGTAAAAATTTGTAATTGGCTTCCTTCTATTTTAAAGATTCCTGCATACTAATACAATGTTCATGTTAAACACTAAAAAAATGGGTATTATCCCAATGTGTTATTTGGATATTTTTAAAACCTAATACTGTGTACTGCATATGTTATATTCCTTTATTTCCAGTATGAAAGGAGCTTGGGGAAGGGATCCACTGTAAATATACACATCAATATAAAAAGCCAGTTATATAGTGTATGGTATAATGAACTCCAGTGGGCTACATAGCTTTACGCAGACCTGAAGGATTCTGACTGCATTTTAGTCAAAATTAACCTGGTGGGAAAGAGAATCAAAATAAGAAATATTATTTGCTCTCTGGATAAATAAATCATAAATAGAAATTTATATCTACATTTTGCTACCTAAGTGGTTTGGAGGCTGTTGCTTTCATTTCTACAGCCGACTTACCTACAAAATTAGACTAAGAAGGTGTAATTCAAAGGGAGATTATATGTAGAAATTAGTGACTGCACAAAAGCAGAGAAATAACCACATGCATTTAAATAAAATGTTAAAATACACAAAGTAATCAGAGAGTATTTTGCAAGTATCAGAGTATATGTACAGAATTTATATAGAATACAAACTACTATTGGTGATCAGAGGTAAAATCTAGTAATCAAAAACATGGATTACTTTTGAGTTGACACAGGAGGCTGAATTCAGGAGGAATTTCACGAGCAGTAATGGCACATTCAGGCTCTGAGGGTATGGCATCGGATACATGGTTTTAAAAATCATTCCCAGCCATATTTTTCAAAGAGTGCATTTTAAAGGAAACGGTTAGGAGGAATGACAGTCAAAATTGTTCCAACAGAGAAATGTAATTATTTGCAGAAGTATGGCTAAGGAAACTAACACAAATGAGAGTAAGGGGTCTGAACAGACTCCTGGTGTTGACTTTCCATTGTGTGTTCATTCTATCATCAGATAGTTTTGACAAGATTATAGATTGCCCCTTCTAGCTGCCTTCTAATGGGTCTTTAAGATATAGGTGAAAAATATGACTCTAAAAAATAAGCTCTAATTATAACATGGGAAAATTATTCCTCAAGTTGAAGTAGAAGCATAAAAGTCCTTTCTCCCAAATATTAACTTGCCTACACCTTAATTTTTTCATGTACATCTTTTTTCGGCAGAAAAAAAAATCTGCTTCTGTGCAAGAGGTTAAAAAATGGCCCTTGCCACGCCTCTTGGGTGCAGGACACAACTATAAGAGGTAACTACAATGTGTTGTTCCACCTAACAAATTCAAATATGGTAACCTGCTTGGTTGTACTCTCACATTAATGTGAAATAAATAAATTAAGTTAAAAATGGCCCTTGGAGTTTCAGTACTTCATAACAAAAGTTTTTCTAGAACTTTCTTCTCTTCCTTTTTGTTCAAAATGCTACACCCAAATAAGAGGTTGTTCGAGCTCTTATGAATAATTTTAAACATTTTAGTCGAGAATAAAAATTCTGAGCCCCTGTTATCTCTTTCCAAATAACATATACATTTTTAACTGAATTGATCTGATCACTATCTTTAAATAAAAATGTCCTATGTCTATGTCCATCTTTTATAAAAACTAATTTTATTTATTGATGTATATATTAATTCTTTCAACAAAGAGTGTTTGTATAACCATTAATAATTTGATCAATATATTCTGCCCAAGACTAGGGAATAACTACAAATTTGCCCAGTTCTATAAAGTATCTCACATTCCTAGTGGGCAAAAAGATATAGAAAAATTATAATAACATAATCTAACATATGGTAGATTAAAACCTAAAACAGGGTGGTAGGAAATGTTTAAATAGTGAAAGCAGAGGCTGCTGTGGCCAGAGACCCGTAGAAAACAATTCCTTCACAAGGACCAGCTTAAAGCAGTATTCCCATGCTGGGAGTTCTCCTTTCCTCTGAGAAAGAACACTATTTCCTCTGTGTTAAAAGGGGAAAATACCAGAAAAAAGAAATTAAAAGTAGTTGTCTACCCAAAGATCCTCCTGCTTAGAGATATAAATACAGCTCAAAAACGAAGCAGAACACCTCAGGGCCCTGCAAATGGTAACAGTCTCTAACTCTGATGAAAAGAAAGTAGCATTTTGCAGCATATTACAGGAAGGTCACTTCTGCTATATACAGTGACTGCAAACCACGTTAAACCCCTGACAATGGTAGTGCCAGAACTAGAAATAATCTTTAATTAGTCATAAACCCAAATTTGGGGAGAAAAGATGATTACAGTTTCTATAGAAGTAGAATCAGTATCTCATGAATTTTTTCACGGGGAGGGTATAGATTGTTGATTATTAAGGAAAAGAAATACTCCTGAATAGATCAGATTATAGCCAATTTCTTTAGTCATATAGTCTAGGAGTTTCAAAGATTAAGTGAAAGGAAATTAGAAAATAGATGAGAACTGTGCTATTTATTATTTATAATTTGTTGTGCATAATCATGCTTCAATAAGTCATATGCAAATAGTATTTCATAGTGTGTGATTAATCAATCCATTTTTACGCTTATTAACGACACTCATTATGGACAGAGTGCTAAGAAAGTTTGGTGTCCCAAATGGGGAAAGATATGGATCTAAGGACATACACTGAATCAGTTTTGGCTATACTAAAACCCAGAAACGTCCTAAGTGTCAATAAAAAACAATACATATGTAATTTATAGCACACTTATGCAGACATCAGAGGTTTAATATATAAAGTATAAGATAAGCTATAAAGGTGTAGGGTAGATTTGGTTGTTCTGATGTACAAAGAGGATCACAATGGGATAAAATCAAGCTTCATATTAAAAAATATGTAATTGTTCTAAGTAGATCTATGCAGCTTTCTACATCTGGGAGTGCGCATAGCACAGAGAGTCCGGACAGAATGGACATTCAAGTGTTTAGAATGTTTACTTCTGAATGTAGAAGAAACTAAGGAAATTGAACCATTTCTACTTTCTCTACACATTTTCTACATATCTTTATCATGTACAACTTGAATGTTTAAATTGTTTCTATAAAAGCACATGGTTTTTCAACCCAAAAAACAATAAATAAAATAGAGTGTCCTGAAGGAGGCAAATGGATGAGAAGAATCTCCTAAAGAATGCTCATTAGAGGGTGGTGCCTGTGGCTCACAGGAGTAGGGCCTGGCCCCATATGCCAGAGGTGGCGGGTTCAAACCCAGCCCTGGCCAAAACCCGCAAAAATAAAATAAAATAAACCCTAGAACTTTGTCATTTATAAAAAAAAAAAGAAGAATGCTCATTAGTGACGCTGCCCTGATGCCCATGCTACATTCCACCCTCAGTAAAGATAAGCCATGAAGTGCACAGATGCAGGAGTCACCAAGATGGTGACCACCTAGGCAGTCAGCTAAGACATGAAATGGGACAGGGCAGTGGAGGCTCAGGAAGCTGGGAAGGATTCTCAGAGGAGTACATTTTTCAAAATAGAGTTTGGGTTGAGCTTACTATGCAGAGAAGGTTGGAAAACACATTCCGGGCTGATTAAATTGTACTAAAAAAGAGCACGGAGGTGTGAAACTTCTGATGTGATCAGAGAACAGCGAACAAGACGCTGTTTAATAGAGTGGGTGGCAGAAGTGAGAACAGGGAACGAGTGTCAGGATCAGATGGTAAATGTGTGAAGGTCCTGGGTGCCCTGGGAGAGACTTTAAAAGTTTTTAAGCAAGGCGGGTGCTGTCAGACTTCTATTTTGGAAGGTCACACTCTTGGCAAGCAGGAAGAAGAACAGGAGCAAGGAAACCTTCCTAGATTTAAAACATTTTGATTTCAAGATGAGAAGCCCTTTTTGGAGGAGATATTCAATATGTCCCAGTCTTGGATGAAAACGTTTTTAAACATATGCTTTATGATTAATATTATGAAGCATATGCTCAAAACCTATATATAGCCTTTTCCCTAGCTCATCACCAAAAAATATTTATTAAGCAACCACCTGCATTTGAAATTACAGCAGAACTAAATCCCCTGCAAATGTCAAATATATGTTTGAATTTGCATACTGCAAGATATGCATAAAGCACTGAAATTTCCCTTTTGCCCCCACAATTCTATCATGAATCTCAAAAATATTATTCCATGTACATTCAACCCCATTATACCTTCAAAGAAACAGAGTATTTTTTTCCCCACAATTTTCTATACAATTCATTTCAGTAAAAACACATGTTGTGGAGGTAGGAATGAGAAAATGGGTAAACTATAAAGAACAGACCTAGTTCTTAGTTTGTGGACAGTTTTGTAAGTGAAGTGACCAAGAGACACCTGTGTAAGGTGAAACAGTTGGTTGCTAAGGGAGCATTTCAGCGTGTGTGTAAAGAAGAAAGGAAGACGGCAGAGACTTTGAAGGATTCCCAGTTAAGAAATGATCACCATGAAGGAGGCAGAGAAGAAAGTGAGTTTATTTCTTGCTTTCACTGATAAAAATGTGTCTAAAAGTTAACAATCTTAAAAAGCTGAACATAAAGAATATTCTTCTAATTGCTACCTAGAAATGGACATTCCTGTGTCCTATAATATGATGAAACTTTAGCATTGAAGACTCAATATAATTTAGAAATAGAAAAATGCTTTTGAACCCTACATAGCTTACCCTAAATCCAATAAATTTCGTATATTTAAAATGCAATAGAATTCCACATACATTTCATTTGATTTCTTATATTTTCTATCTGTCAACATGCATTCAGATTTTTTTTTTCAATAATGATTTTTTTTTTGCCATCATGGCAGAATGAGAGGTAGAATGGTGGCAGGCATGAAGCATGTGACGTAGGGAGGCAAACAAAAATAGTTCCTCTGGGCAGCACCTGTGGCTCAAATGAGTAGGGAGCCAGCCCTATATGCCAGAGGTGATGGGTTCAAACCCAGCCCTGGCCAAAAACAGCGAACACACACATATACATATATATAGTACCTCCAATGTAACCTCCACTTGTTACCTCATCTCCTCTTTTGCCTACTTTTTTGAGTACTCCTTACTTTGTTGACCTAGAATTTACGATTAATGTGTACTGTTATACATGTGTTTAACAAATACACTGTTATGCTCCCAAAATACCCCTGTGCCTACGAGGTCCCCGCAGGTTACAGTCTTCTACTAGGGGAAATGGCCTCATTTGCATTGACTTTCGATGAGCTCCCACAGGCAAACACCTGAAGCGACTATCTGCAGATACCTGCCTGCAGGCAGAGGCGTGCCACCAGAGAGCCCTTAGGGCTGAATCTACAGCATTTATTCCTACATGTGGGTCAATACAGAAGTTTCGAGACACACAAAGATCGAGAAACAAAATCTGTACAGATGGAAACAGGGATGCTCTCCCCAGCAACACAATAAGCTGAGCAAATTGAAGTGTGCCTGGGTGACCCAGAAAGGACACTGTCCACTGTGTTTCTTAGAAGTTATATAATGGACCACAACACAGTCTGTCTCAAAACTTTCATAGTGACCCACATATATATTGCATAGAACTTCAATGAGTACTGTCATTACTCATATCTCCTTATCAAGCTTCTTAATTATTTTTGTATCAGAAATGTCCTTCCCTGAGCTTATCACAAACACTCATGAATATTTCGTGAAATAAATATATTCCTGGGTAAATTTTTTAGGACTTTGCCAAAAAATGTTGAAATGTTATGATGAAAAACACATCAAATGGCACAAAGCAACATGTCAATCAATTAATATTATTGGAAGACAATAATACGATGACTCTCTGATCCACTCGACTGTGACCATGAGTCCATATCGAAACTGTTCGGCAATTGGAATGAGTACATTTCTACCGTGGTCCGTGACAGATGTAAAGTTGATGATGGTGAAGGAGCCTGGTCTCTAAAAAAGTAATAAAAGATGTGGATGTGGGATCAGTGAAGCCAAAACAAATTGAAAGGTTGTCAAGTATGGAGAATTTAGGGAAAAGAAATCTAATATTTGATTTACAAAGAAATATATGATCATTATCTTCCAATAATATTGATTTACATGTTGCTTTGTGCCATTTTATGTGTTTCTCATAATAAAATTTTAACATTTTCTTGGCAAAGTCACAAACAATTTATCCAGGTATATCTTTATTCCACAACTATTCGTGAGTGTTTACTTTGTGATAAGCTCAGGGAAGGACATCTCTGATAAAAATAATTAAGAAACTTGATAGGGAGTCTGAGTAATGAAAGTAAAATAACCACAGTACAAGGTGGCCCGCTTCTATAATAAACCTATTTTTTGCAGCTCAATGGAGGAAGTGGTTACTTCTGTACTTCCTCTGTGCCAGCTCCTCTTCCTGCCAATCTCTTTATGATGTGGCACCCAAGGATCTAGTCTTTGGACATCTTTTCAGCATACTCTTTCTCAAGGTAATCTCCCTCCATCTTTTGGCTTTTGGCTTCACAGGCTCATCAATCCACTGATGACTCTCCACCTTCAAATAAACGTATTCAGCTATGAATTTGGCACTTCTGTTTTTACCAGTGTGCCTAGCAGGTGCCTCACCTTTTCATGGCTAAAACTTAATATATGACCCGCCCCATGCACACACACCCACACAACCTGCTTTTTCCTGAGTCAGTAACGTTCTCCTGGTTTCTCAGGCCAAACATTCCTAAGAGTTTTCTTTTGCTCTTTTCTTTTTATCACCTGTCATATTCTACATATCCGCAAAGACTGTAAACCCTAACTTTCAAGTTTATCTAGAAGTTGATTTATTTTCATCATGCCCTCTGCTCTCACAGGAGTTTAAGTTTCCATCATTTGTTACCTACCTATTTCAGCAACCTCCCAGCTATTCGCCCTGCTTCTGGTTCTGACCCTTTCATCTGTCCCTTACATGGCAGCCAAATGATCTTTTCAAAATCAAAAATAGATCTTGTGACTTTCCTTTTCAAAATTTCCAGTGACTTCCAGTCACACACAGTTAACCTGAGCATCACATCCCAGCATCGCCCTGCCCCATCTGGCTTCCGTCTCACTCTCTACCCTCATTTCTAATGTCCTTTTTCTTTAGCACTTCTTCTTCTGACTGCTTTTGTGTTTTTCACTGACTTGAATGCTTGATTTTCACTGTCCCTTTACTGGGCATGTTCCGCCCACAGAGGTGGCACACTCACCCCTCATTCTATTCAGAAATTTTCAGAAGTGTCTCTTCCTCAGAGACACCACCCTGACAATCTACAATAACCCTTTCACCTTGTCTGTCCTGAATTGGTTTTCCTCAAGCAACACAGCCTTGCCTTTAATATTATGTACTTCTTTTAAGTTTTTATTTCCTCTTCCAATAGACATTTAGCTTTAGTAGGCAAGAGCTTGATTCATTCCCACTGCTGTTTCCCTGAGCCTAGAAACGGGCTTGGAACATATTGAACAGTGCACATTATGGAATAAATGAAAGAGGAGTTGGTACTTGAGTTTCCTTACGAAAGATAAATATCAAACACTGACGGGGTAAATAACACTCCAGAAATGTGCTCGAGGCAGCAGCATGGCACAGGGCACACATGGATGGTCAATAGCTGTCTGTGGATAGAGCATTTCTGGACTTATTAAAAGATTCAGATAACTGTGCCAATTTTACTTTCACATGAACTCTGACAAAATAAAAAGCAGCCAATGGATACAGAAGAAGAAAAAGTATCCAATGTACTCAGCCCTAATATGAAGCTAATTTATAGCTTTCATATGAAGGCTAAAACCCAATTATAGCACAGGAATACAGGGATAGGGGAAAGGGAGGGGAGGGGGGGGGGGGATGGGT
>CAUYON010132218.1:0-145660 GCA_963573935.1 Arctocebus calabarensis
CCTCAGCCTCCCAAGTAGCTGGGACTACAGGCGCCCTCCACAATGCCTGGCTATTTTTTCTGTTTTTGCAGTTCGGCCGAGGCCGAGGTTTGAACCGTCGCCTTCAGTATATGCGGCCTGCGCCCTACTCAATGAGCCACAGGCGCCGCCCGGACTGGAGGTACAAGAAGTGGTTTGACCGCAAAGGGCACCAGGGGACTTTTGGTAGCGAAGGAAATGTTGGTTATCTTGAATATGGTAGTGGTCACATAATCGTGTGCTTCCTGACTTACCAACTTGAACACTCAAAATCAGTGAATTGTATTTTATATAAAATTTTATATCTTATCAAAACCTACTTTTTGAAATCGCATTTTATTTTGTCTCCCACATAAATTTGAAAACTAACACTATATGTTTTTTAGACGTCCCATTTAATTTAGTCACACGAAAGGCCTGGTGAGCAAATTTATGGAGAAGACGATTCCCCCAGTTCTTTGCGCTTTTGCCCAGTGGGTGGGAACCGCCGCCAGCTTTCCTGTGGCCTCCAGGGGACACGAGCAGGGGCTGGACAATCATGGCAGGGATTCGGCCCATCCACAGGTACCAGAGCCCCCTTTCCTCACGGCGCCGGAGTCCCAGCCGGTTACCTGGGGTTGTGTGCGCGCGGGGCTGCCTCCGCGTTTGTGGGTCACACGAGGGCAGGCGCTTATTAGGCCCCCACGAGCGTGCAGAGGGAAGAGGTCGGAGTCATCGCGGTCGGTTTTGTGTGCTGGACCAAATCCCTTCAATTATACCCCAGCCTGCCTCGCCTACTTCACGCGCGCTTTGATTCTTTTCTCGCGGGCAGTGTACTAATAGGGTGCAGATGCCCCCCGCGCCTCCCGCCAAAGAAAGAAAATCCATCCTCAGTGCGTCCCGGGTCAGGAGTTTATCTTCGGTGGCTACCACCTGGGGCGACCCAGTGCGCCCCCCCAGCAAGGGGCTCCGTTTCCCACGAGGGCGGGGGAAGGACTGCCCTCTCCCCTCTGCGCCCCCTTCCCACTGGCGCAGGACTCCCCTGCAGGACGGCTGGGAGAGCCCGCGCGCAGCCCCGGACCTCCCCGTGGGAACGAGCCAGGGATCCACTCCCCAGGGTGGGGGCCGCGCCCTCCCTGTCCTCAGGGCGCGGAGGCGCAGCCTGTGATCGCGTTCCAGGGAGCAGGCGGCCCCGGGCGCGCCCCGGCGGAGGGCGGGCGCCTGTGATCCGCGGCCAGGCAGCGCGCGCGCCGAGCGTCTGGGGGCGCCCGCCTGTGATCGCGCGCCAAGCGCAGCCCGGAGCGCGCGCCCGCGGTCCGCCCTGGCCCGGCCCGCTGCGCCTGCGGGAAGCGGCCCCGGACAAAGAGACTGGGGGGTCGGGCGCAGGCCTGCCACCGGGCTCTGCCGGGGCCCCCCGGAGGCCTCGTGCGCTCACCTGTACCCCGCTATTAACCAAGCCCAGCGAGGCGCCCCCCAAACCTTCCCAGCAGGAATCGTTAATGGGCACGCGCTTCCAGACGGAACGTGGGCGTGCTGGCCACAGCCCATCGGCTGCTGGTCCTGTGCCCGAGAAAGAAAGAAAACGTCTTGCCTCTACCTCGCTAAGCGTGTGTCCATTTAGAGAGGAAGACCTCGCTGGTATTTTAGTTCAACACAGGGTCGTTATCAAAACAAGTGTGAGTAGTTTAACAAAAAAAGACCGCATTTCTCCCTTAGCCGGCTCCCTGTGCAATCTGAAAGCAGACAAAAGCCTGGCATTAGCATAGGTGGTGCAAAGCCACCTGTTCAAATAACTCCGGCAAACAGTGAAAAACAGCCTTGGGAAGAACAGAACTGAAAACCGGTGCAAATACTTGAACACAAGTTGAAGGATTAAGCTTCATCACAGAAGAGGAGGGAGGAGAGGCGTTTCCCGGTTGTAATAAAAGCTTGCAGGGCTTATTTTTAGCAGCCTATTTGATTCCATTAGATGAGGAGATAGCAGGTTTTTTAGCCTTGTCAAAATAAAAAATATGGAAGAAAAACCCAGTCTGCTCTAATCCGGCAAACATTTGTGTTTAGAGGTCCTGATTTCAGGTCATGGGTGAGCAGATACGATTTTGTTCACAGACGATCACTGGGCACCGGAGAGGCTGGGTCTGTGATTGTTGTTACTGTGGGGTGATGTTCCAGGAAAACACAAACACGCTTTCATCAACGTTTGTTTTTAATATTTCTGAAATGTTATTTTACATTTGTTTTGTGGCGTAAGAGAAAAGCGGGGGCAGGAGTAGAAAGGCAGCTGAGAAAGGAGCCAAGAGAAACTTGACTTGAGAGTGGGTGGGAGATCAAAGGGTGGTGGTACAGAGTGTTAGGGGAGGACCAGGGCTCAGCAGTGTGGAGACAGCACACCAGTGCGGTGGGGACGTGGGCAAAGAAGGGGCCAGCACCACCCTCAGGCCTGGACAAGAGGCCTCTGCCCCGAGCCTCACAGTTTAGAGGGCCCCTTTCTAGCTGTCCTTGGACCTTGCTGGTTCCCAGGGGGTGAAGTGTCCGAATGCCAAGACAACACACCCAGCTAGATGCTTGCTACCCAAAGTGTGGTCCATGAACTAGCAGCATCGCCTGGGAGATTGTTGGAATTGTGGGCTCTCAGCCCTACCCAGACCTGCAGCATATTAGTAAGATTTCCAGGTGGGTTATGCACATGTCGAAGATCCAGAAGCAATGATTTAGGTGGCTCAGTGTGCTCGAGATCTCAGAATGGCCTGCACTAATGTCCTCAGCCCACTTTGAGAATTGGTGTGGGCCTGTCCCCTGAGTCCACCCTTGCAAGAGCGACAGCACCAGGCAACACGGCCAGTGGGAGTTAGCCCTGGGCCTGAGAGTCCATTAGTGAGGTTAGCAAGGGGTGGACAGAACTTGCATGTGCCATCTGGGATGTCCTTGCGTGTGTAAGGAGGATGTTCCAGGTGGGGACTATGGGCATGGGACAGCTCTCCCCGACCTCCACACTTCAGCACAAAAACTCTGACAGTCTAAGAATGCTGAATTTGAATCAAGCCTTGCAAGTAGTTGTGGAGGATTATTAAGGTGGGAGGTTAACACATCCATATTTTATTCAACACTTTGTTAGCTTGGTTCACAGATTTACCTATTTAGATATGTGATGTATGGGCCTCCATTCCTACTCCTGCCCTGGGCTGGAAAATGTTAGGGGCAGCCCTGCTCACAGTAGATATTTTCTACATTTTAAAGCTGACAGAACTCAGAGCGAGTCAGCACACTTAGCACATAAAGCATAGTCTCTAATCAGTGGTCTCAAAGTTAAAAACGCATCTGAATTTTGTTGTTGCTGTTGTTGTTGGGGATGTAACAAAGAACCAGGTTACACTGATTGCATTTATCACTGTGTCCTGCCCCCAAAAGGTTACATCTGAATTTTTTGATGTTGGGATGTCAGTGAGTTTGTTTGCCTGAAACAAGGATTAACTCCAAGAACGAACGGAATTCAACTTGTTCAACTAACACTCAGTATGAAAGCCATTCATTTTTGCAACCGACACTGATTATTCTTCCATTATGGTCCAGACACCATCTTTAGCCAGGCTCTGATGAATGAGACTGGCTGCCCTCAAAAACTCAAGTTGACTCAAGCAAGTCAAACTTCCCTTGACCAAGCAGCTCTGCATCTTCAAAAATTTCCTTTTCCCCAAAATGAACTCCAAGTCAAATCTCAGACGATCCTTCAACCAACTCTACCCAGAATGGACCTGAGGGATAATTTAGCTTAATAGCAGCATTTGCAGGTGAATAGTGCTCAAATTATGTGTTCTGGCTACGCAAGGTGAAGGTATGTTCAATGTGTTGTATATTAGTCACTCTTTTTTTCCAGGATACGAGAGATTTCCTTATGATTTGACTTGACTATGCAACCTAGTTGTTGAAGGCTCTTTACTGATAAATATTATCATTTATCATATATTTATCATCTTACCAAGGATGAGTTCTTCCCTTCCAAATGAATCAAAAATACCCACTTGCCCAGATGGTGTGTAACATCCATTGCTTTTTCTAATAGAGAGAAAGCAATTGATAAACTCAGATTGAAGTTAGTGACTTAATATTTTACACCTGTGTAAGAATATAGTGTCTTATTTTTACAAGGACTCCAAGGAAAGAGCAAAAAACAGCTGCATGAAAAAACGACCACTCATGGCCCTCTTAAGCGTCAGTGGGGAACATATTTTACATAGAGGATTTTTCCAGGGTTCCCTAAAACACGATACATGGGCAGCTACCTGGTCTACCTACTCAAAAGCCTGGACTTGAAGAAGAGTCTTCTGACATTGATGAAATTAATACTATGATATATGTACCAGGTACTGCTGACCCCAATATAGAACTTGTTCTCAAAATGCCATTTCCATTCCAAAGACCTATAGTCAAGAAACACATTAAGCTGGAGGCATTTCTAACAAGGGAGGGAGAGAGGGAACCAGAATGAGAAGGCAAGGAAGAGAATGAGAAACTACCTGCTAACAGCTCACCTGCCCTCCCCCGGCTGGCTCGTTGGTACAGGCTACCTACCGTCCTCACCCTGCAGCCCAGCTGCATGAGAAAGACTTCAAAGTCCAAGTTCCACCAAAACTAGTTATTGTTCCAGGTTCCCAATTGTCACTTGTGCTTCTGCTCCCACATGTGTAAATCAGAAACTCGAGCAATACTACAATCTGGGGAAACACCAAGTTACTCGGGGAAAATACGCCTAACCATTTCTCTTTGACTGATAAATCAACTTAGGTGCCTCCTCAAAAAACATGTGGCAGCAAATCCAGACCCATCATGTAATTCAGGAGCCAAAATGTCAGTAAAAACCGGATCAGAGGCTCGGTGCCTGTGGCTCATCTGGCTAAGGCACCAAGTCATGTACACCTGAGCTGGTGGGTTCGAATCCAGCTCGGGCCCACCAAACAACAATGACGGCTGCAACCAAAAAATGGCTGGGCATTGTGGCGGGCACCTGTAGTCCCAGCTACTTGGGAGGTGGAGGCAAGAGACTCGCTTGAGACCAGGAATTGGAGGTTGCTGTGAGCTGTGATGCCACGGCACTGTATCCAGGGTGACAGCTTGAGGCTCTGTATCAAAAAAAAACCGGATCAGATATAGAGAGTTTTATTGTGGCTCTTTGGAAGTTGTCTTGATGCAAAGTAGGTGGTGTTCAACACTGTTCATGCCTTGGCAATGATATTTATGTGTTTATAAAAAATATTTCATGGTTTTAGAAATGAATAATTATTTTTCTGTCTTGAAAGCACCATTCAAAATTGTTTTTAAGGCTGAGCACAGTGGTTCACGCCTATAATCCTAACACTCTGGGAGACTGAGGCAGGTGGATTGCCTGAGCTCAGGAGTTTGAGACCAGCCTGAGCAAGTTAGAGATGCCATCTCTAAAAATTGCCAGGCCTTGTGGTACACACCTGTAGTCCCAAATACTTGGGAGGCTGAGGCAAGAGGACTGTTTGTGCCCAAGAGTTTGAGGTGTTGTGAGCTGTGATGCCACAGCACGTTACCAAGGGTGACAAACTGAGATTCTGTCTCAAAAAAATTGTTTCTGTATGCATATGGCTTACTAAATCCAGTGTTCACATGGCCTGTCTTTTTAATGGGAATATATTTGGATTTTCAAACTGACCAGATACTGTTAGAGAATAGAAGCACTACAGTCATCATTCAAACTATGATACAAAATTTTTCTGAACAACCATACAACTCATGTGCAAAGGAGTGTCCGAGGTAAAAATATTGAAACTAGGAGCTTCTCTGTGGACAAATAAGACATTGTTCATAAATAAAATAGAAACTTAAAAAGTTTACCCTAATCGAGAGAGGCACCTAAAACTTCTCCTTAGAAATTTTCTGGACCTCATAATTAACTCATGCTCATCATAGATAATTTGGAAAATTCTTAAAACCTACGAATGTAAAAATCAGTTCATAACTATTAATGTTTTGCTTGTTTAATTTCAGATTTAAAGATAACAAATGTGTTTTACAAAATATTAAAAGTTTTAGGTAAGTTTTCTGTTAATATTATAAAATGAATATTAACACCACATCATTAAATTATCTTGGGGAAGTTCATTTTATTGGCTATTTAATACATTATGCATGTAATAGATTTTGACACTTTCTGGAATTTAGCTTGCTCCCATTTTTGATGTTATAAATAATATTGCAAAAAAACTCTAATGTATATTTTTCTTTGTAGGAATGCACAATGACAGCCTTATGATAGATCCCTAGAAGAGAATTTTTCAAGACAAAATACAGGAAAATTTTAAGAACCTTGACTTACGTACACACTAAACTTGAGAAAGTTTGTATCATTCACATTTTTACCAGCGAGTTTGATAGTACTTGTCTTGTATTCTTGCCGAGTGTTGTCTGTTTTAACTTTTGTAAATTGGAGAATACACTATTCCCTCGTTTCACTGTGTTTGTTATACAAAACAAAAAGGAAAAACTGCAAAGATATAGCAAAGAAATCTTCAAATTTCTGTAGAACTTTAAAGTGACTAGAGATGTTAACTTCTCTTTTGCCAAATCAGACATCCCAATTTCTCAACATTATTTCAAATTGCCAAGGTGAACTATTTGGCATTAAGGAAGCTGATCGCCAATGTCCTTCCCCTTGGCATGGTTACTACATTTGAAAGTAGCAGCAAAACTGTGACACTGCTTTCTTATAAAGTTGTTATGGGCACAGCTGGACAGGTTAAAGCAGATCGTTAAGAAAACCTGATGAGGTCTTAAGAAAACCTGATGAGGGCTCTGTCCAGGTGTCTTCCACTAACGAAATTTATTTTTTCAGAGGGGCAAGATACAGCGTTATGTGACTTTTGGAGGTATAGTGATGCCAGATGCAAAAAGGCTGATGAGCCAGACCTCCAGGACGGGATTGTTCAGTCCATTGTTGTTGGAGGGAACAGCCATGGGCAGATCTAGCTGCCTTCTGGGTCCGGGTCTGCGCGGCGCTAGACGCCACACGCACACGCCACACAGCTGTGCGCACTTCTGTGCTTGTGCCTCAAGCTACACGGGAGCCCTTCAGCTTGGAGGAGGCTGCGTGAACCATCCCCACAAAGTGAAAACTTGTTTGGTGATTTTTATAGACCCCATGGAGTCAGCTCTTGCTTATCTAGATGTGGATTCTTTACTGCGCGACTGAGCAGCGGGAAGTTTTAAAGTTTAGTTTTAGCTTTTTATTTAAATAAAAAAAAAGTAAATAGCATAGTAAAGGTTGCAGTAGTAATACAATAAACTCCTGCGCATCTTCCCTTTAGGTTCACTCCCGTAACATTTTGTCCTGTATTTGCTTTCTCTCTGACAGATGGCAGTTTTCTGATTCAGGACCGTCTGTGTGTGCGTGTGTGTGTGTGTGTGTGTGTATAGTATGTGTATGTTATACGTAATGTGTGTGTGTGCACGTATATCTATATATAAAACCATTTTTGCTGAGCCGTTTGAGAGTAAGCTGCAGATATCTTAGCCCTCCCCCCACCAATACACACCGAGAATAAGACTCTCCTCTTTTCATAAAACGTGGTATATGGCCGGGCATGGTGGCTCACACCTATAATCCCAGCACTTTGGGAGGCGGAGGCAGGTAGATCACTTGAGCTCAAGTTCAAAACCAGCCTGAGCAGGAGTAAGATACGTCTTTATTAAAAACAGGAAACCCCCTCCACCAGCCAGGCATAGTATCACGCCTCTGTTCCCACCTACTCAGGAGGCAGACGCAAGAGGATTGCTCAAGCCTCAAAGTGCGAGGGGTGCTGTGAGCTAGGATGGCACAGCACTCTACACAGGGTGACAGAGTGAGACTCTGTCTCAAAAAAGAAAAAGTGATACAAATAAATTCAGGAAATTCAACACAAATGCAACTCTATCATCCATTATACAGTTTTTATTTTATTTTCTCGATCTAGGATCACACAATGAGTTGAATTGTCATGGCTTTCAAGTTTCTAACTAATCTGAATCACGTTCTAAGCTTTTATAGGTCAATGACATTTTTAAAGAGTACCGGTCAGTTGTTTTGTGGAATGCCCACTGTTGGGGTTTGTCTGATGATTTGGTTCAGGTTTTGCATTATTGAGGGGTGAACAGGAATATCACAGAAGTTGTATGTCGTCGTCATTGTCACACAAGAGAGTGGTGTCAGTTGCTCCCACTGTTGTTGATGCTTCCTCTAATCACTTGGCTGGGATGCTTGGTGTCTAGATTTTTCTACTGTAGGTAACAATTTCCATACAAAAAAAAAAATTCCATACAAATACACTGCTCCCTCCTAGACATTCACTCTACATTCATTTAGGTGCCAATGCTGAATTTAGTCTGAATTATTTATTCTGACAATGATGGCTTCAACGTGGCACCTTTTCTGTCAATCTTTCTACATGTATTAGTTGACACTGTACTGCAAAAAAGATCTTTCCCGGCTCGGCGCCTGTGGCTCAACTGGCTAGGGTGCTAGCCACGTGCACCTGAGCTGACGGGTTCGAATCCAGCCTGGGCCCACCAAACAACAATAATGGCTGTAGCCAAGAAATGGCCGGGCATTGTGGTGGGCGCCTGTAGTCCCAGCTACTTGGGAGGCGGAGGTAGGAGACTCGCTTGAGCCCAGGAACTGGAGGTTGCTGTGAGCTGTGATGCCACAGCACTTTACCCAGGGTGACAGCTTGAGGCTCTGTCTTAAAAAAAAAAAAAAAAAAATCTTTCCCTTCCATTTCTCCATCAATCCACCTATCCTTTTACCTGCATATCCACCGACCTGTGTATCAATCAACCTAGTCTTTCTTTATTGTTATCAGTGTGGAATTATAATTATTTTTAATTCGTTGTAATAAAATGGGGTTTAAAAACCCTCAGTCCTCTTTTGACTCTTGTTTTTACATAAAAAGCTCTACTGTGATATAAGCTCTCATACTCATTTTAACTTTTGTCTAAGTAATCTACAAAATTTAGTGTTTCATTTCCACATAATACCCTCCAAAATCAAATATGATTAACTTTTGGGTCAAACACTGTTTTGCAGGACCCAAGACTTCCATCCATTGTGATGGACGACAGTGAGTTGTTTAGCTTTATGGATATGGTTGCTGAGCTAAAGAGATGAATTTACCTAGAACTTTCCAATGCAAGCTTTGTGTAAAATATTCTTAGTGTATCTAAGCCTTAATATTAATTCTTCTCAAAAAATCCTATAATGCCAATATTGACCCCAACACAAGTTAGAAGGGCCCGGTGTATAAATGGAGCTCTCATAGGACCAGGGCATGTTAATCCTTTTATTTTTTTTAGTTCTAAATTTAAATAAATGTGTTTCTCTCAGCTTTCAACTGAGATTTTAGTTCTCGAGAAAAGGGAAATATTCTCCTTAGAAGATTAAATTTAAGAGGCAAAACCTCAGTGAATTCACATGCTTTGTTTTTATAGGAAAATCAATAAACAGCCCGTATGTAAGCCCTGATGTTCTCCACTTTCTCAAGTGGCCTGATGTGTTCCTAGCTACTGTCTTCAACATCAGTATTACGCTGTTAATTCAAGAATATAGTTGGTGTACACAAATGCACAGTATCATTTTGCTTTTAAATTATTTTTAGACTTGGCTCGGTGCCTATAGCTCAAGAGGCTAGGGGCCAGCCACATACACCAGAGCTAGTGGATTCGAATCCAACCTGGGCCTGCCAAACAACAACTACAACCAAAAAATGGCTGGGCGTTGTAGTGGGCGCCTGTAGTCCTGGCTCCTTGGGAGGTTGAGGCAAGAGAATTGATTAAGCCCAGGAGTTGGAGGTTGCTGTGAGCTGTGATGCTACAGTACTCTACAGAGGGTGACAGCTTGAGACTCTGTCTCAAAAAATATATATATATATGTATGTATATACACACACACATATATATAGGGTGGCACCTGTGGCTCAAAGGTGCCATATGGCACCAGCCCCATATACCAGAGGTGGTGGGTTCAAAACCACCCTTGCAAAAAAAAAAAAAACTGTAGAAAGTTTACTATGTGGATACTTTATACATACGATTTTGTTTAAAGTTTGAAATATCCTGACAAAGGAAATGTTTTTATTTATCGTTCCCATTTGACATACAAGGACACCGAAATTCAGAGCGTTTCAGTGTGGAATGAGGAATTTATCCACAATTGCACAGCTACTGAGTCATGGTTTGAATCCAGGCAACTCATCTCTAGACTCAAGTTGCTCGACCATTCATCCATGCTACCTAATTCATTCAACTTCAGTCTAAGTTACCATTCATCCATGCTACCTAATTCATTCAACTTCAGTCTAAGTTACCTTTCTACCCAATGATTTTATGTTATTTCCTGACAGTTCTCCCTTTTGCTAAGCAAGCTCCTGTGTCTGAGACTCTGCCCTGTTTAAGTTGGACAAAATGACACTTATACATTTGAGTGAAAGAAAAGGCAGTAGAAAGAAGAAAAAAAGGATAGGAAAATTCTGGAGCTTGAACTCCCTGATGGCCTCAGAAACTCTATAATCTATCCTACTAATCCAGTTTTAATTATATCAATAACTAGATGGGGACTGGGCTATTTTTCAAGACAGCACATAATGTGTGAGCAATTCTTCACGCTGCTTCTTCCTTTTAACAAAAAAAATCCTACAAAAACTTCTGGAACTTATTAGTATAAATCAAACAATTCCATTTTTTAAAAAAAATAAGAATTTTTGTTCTTATTTAAGAACAAATAAGAATTTGTTCTTAATTTTGTTATATTCTTTTAACAAAATTTAGAGGGATGGTCCGTAAAGTTTAAGGAATCCTGCAAGCATGTCCTGGGAATTGTTCCCACTGTTCCCAGTTGGTCCAAGCTTTTGACTTTAGCCAAAGGCAAGGAATCGAATCTCCTAGGAAGAAAAGTGGCATCTTGGGCCTCAGCTGCTTATCAAAATGAGACACAGCAGCCCCCAGCCCATGATGCCAATAAGAGATTAATCTATACATTGGAAGCAATTTTCGTTTTTAAAAAGCAAAGAACAAAAAACCTACTTGGAGCAGACAAGCTGCCTCATTGTGGAATTAAGACAGAAGCCGTCATCAGTGAGGTTCTTGCCTCTCCCATGGCTGGGTGACAATGACCGGCTCCTGTTGGGTCCCGATAACACACGCCAAGATGAACTTCTGACCACTTTCCACTGCTCACAGAGGCTAGCTGAAAACTAAAATTAGAGTGGCTTCTATTCTAAGCCCAGGGCTCCTTCCTGGCTCACTTTCTTTTGTAAGAGTCTGTGATGGTGGCTTGTTTGATTTAAAGAAAATCAATGAAGAGTTACATGAGAAGGAAGAAAAAGAAGACCAGGCATTCCCAGGTTAAGATAAAAGTTCCAATAAAGGGCACCACACACACTCTTACTCTTTTTCTCTTTCCCTCAAAGCAAAGAAAATAAGGAGGCTTTGAGGTAAAGTGGAAACCATTTTGTTAGAGGGGCAGCATTTTCTTCATCTTTAGAGTCTAATCTGATAGGCCTAATCCTATAAAAATGGCAGCTACTCTCAATGGAATGACTGACACAGGACAGAATGGATGGAAAAATATGTGATCGCAAAAGGTGGCTTTTGGTCCTTGCAGGAACTGAGATCATTCGAGCAACGTGAACTTGCTTCTCTCTTCGTCCTTTTCTGGGCAATAATGTGAGGAGTGCAAGACAAAAAAAATTCACAAGCACATTCATTTTCCTTTTCTTTGCTCGGAAGAAAACCAAGCTGACCTTGGCCTCTGAGCAGGTGCGACCCCTTGACTGCACAATTTCATTAGCTGAATTGGAAAGGTTCGCACAGACAGGGTGACATTTCGGTCTAAGCTCAGGAGCGAAAGCCCAAGCCTTCCCAGCAGCCACCCCCTCCTCCAACATCAGGAACCCACTTCTCTCCCCGAGCTTTTTCATGAGTCTCCTCAAACCTCTATTGTGCGTGTTATTTATGATCATGGTGCCTTTTCTTTTCTAGGGTACTGGCCCGTAATAGTGCCTTCCATGTTATTTATGATGCAAGGAATAACTTAAACCACATTAGGAACCTCAACATTATAGGGACTTTAGAGAGCTACATTTTTCTAGTTATGGTTAAACTACTGCAGTGATAAATCCAATCGTAAGAGTGCAAGAGGGAATGCACGGGACAGGTGTTACCCATTAGTCACTGAGCGGAAAGGCAGGAACAAACGCCGGCTTACAGATGCGTCGGTGTCTCTTCCCAGGAACAGCTGCGGGAAGCCAAAATGCCGAGGGGCAGGGGGTTTCTGAAAGCCAGTAATGAGAAAAGATGGAAATGGCTGGGAAGGAAGGGGAGGGAAGGGTGGTCTCCAATGTGCGCCAGACAGAGGAACAAAATGCAGAGTGTATTTCACTCCCTCATTTCCCATGGATGCCACTGGATCCCCCGTGTATCTGTCGACAAACTACCACGGTGTCCTTATTCCTAAGTAGGGGCGCACGTCCACACAGCTGCCACAGATAGAAAGCCACACCCGGAGGAAAATACTCAGAGTATGAGCTGTGGACATCAGTACTGTGACAATTTACTCTTTTTCCATGATTCAGTTTCTTCATCCATGCAAATCAGAGAACTGGCCAGACCTGGTGGCTCATACCCGTAATCCAACCACTCTGGGAGGCCAAGGGCATTTGAGACCAGCCTTAGCGAAAGTAAGTAGCCAGGCGTTGTGCAGTCCACTGGGACTACAGGTGCCTGCACAACACCTGGCTACTTGAGGCAAGAGGATTGCCTGAACCCAAGAGCTTGAGGTTGCTACGAGCTGTGATACCCCAGCACTCAACCCAGGGCCCCAAAAGTGAGAGTCTGTCTCTTGAAGAAGGGTAAATGGAGGGACCATTCCTAGGGTTCACATTGCAAGGGTACATGTCAAATCTATTAAGAGGAGAAATGTCTTAACACGATAATTAAGTAAATGAGGTGAAAGCTATATTAACTACTTTGATGTAAGTATTCCTAATTGTATATAATATCAGCACACTGTACCCCATAAAGGCACCATTGTATACATGATCTATGTGTTTATGACTTAATAAAAAAAAAAAGAAAAGAAAAAAGAAAATCAAAGAACTAATTCTCCTTCTCTTTCCCCATGAAGATAGCAGGGAATTTTTTTAAAATTCAAAACATAGTAACTGAGCACCTATCAAGGCTGATCATGGTATTAGACCTGGGGATAAAATAGGAGAAAGACAGCAACAAGGTAGTCATCATTGAGTGAACCCTAAAGAGATGACCCCAATAGGATATGGGGACATCCATGTGTAAATATGTAAATAGTATTATAATCAGAGAACTGATTGAACCTAGAGAACCCTTGTCTCTGGTCGCCATGTGGCTTCACCAGCTCCCATATGCTTTCCTGTGTCCAAGATGCATGGGAAACCTTGATGCTCACAGGATTTGTGACTCACTGGGACATAATTCAGGGTTAAATTTATTTTTATTTCCACAACACTTTGTTTAAGTAACTTCAGAGTATAGAGATTATTATTTCAATAAAAATGCTTAAAACTTGGGTACCAAAAACACATATTTAGAGAACATACACTCTCGGGGTTCACAGGTATCAGGAAGACACTGTCTCTGGTTCAGAGACTGGTGTCCTCGAATTGCTGAACAATTCTCTTGAATGCCTCCAACAATAGGGAGCTCAATGCTTCCCAAAGGGGCTCATCCTACATTTGCATAGCCCTGGTGGTTAAAATGCCCACCAAGTTATGATTTCTAACAGTGAGAGCTGAAATACTGCTAGAAACTCATTCATTTGTTCAACAAATACTTATTATACACCCATTCTATGAAGGTACCGTGCTGAAAGCTAAGAATTTAGTAATAAACATTGAGGATGTAAAGCAACTCCAACCACAGGTGTCTCAGGAGTAACATTTTTTTCTAGTCTAGCTCTAGTTCAGTCTTCTTTGGAAGATTCTTTTGGCAGACGTGCAGCCAGGCTCTTATCATGTCATCATTTCCTACCCAGCCCGTAGTTGGGTGGCTGCTGTTTATAGCAATGAGGAAGTCGAACATAGGCACTGCTTATAGTGCCAACAGCCCAACCTAAAACTCAAGTGTTTTAACTGCAGCTTTGTTAAGAGCTAGGGTAGGGTAAGGGATCTGAATTATATAGGTTTATCAGAAAAGGTCATAGGAATGCACTCTGCAAGGCTGCTCCCTCCTCTCTGGACTTGACTCCCTGAAGAGTCCTCTGCTCATCATTCTCCTCTACCTGTTCACAGCACTGCATGCAATCCGGAACTATCCACGCATTCACTTACTTATCAATCTTCTCCTTTGCACCTCTATCTTCTACCTCTGCAGCCTGTAAGAACACAGGCTGTATCTATTCTGTACATCTCTGAGCCTTCATCTCTTGGTTTTACACAATATGCTTTAAGGCGGGCACTTTATACAACCAAGGAAACTGAGGCTTAACCACAGACATGGGTGGTACAGTGGCATTAACAGTTCATCCAGGTCTGCTGATATTTAAAGACTTACTGTTAACCACTGTGCTTTCCCTGATATCATTGGCAACTTATACTTTCTAAGCTGATACCTTTGTTATAACACCAGTGAGGCTGATTTAACCAAGATAACCAAAATGAACAGTGTTTAAAACAAGACAGAAATTTATATTTCTCTCAAGTGACAGTCTAGGATAGGTATAGTGGCTCCACATTTTCATTGGCACCTCTCTGGATGTTTTGCCATCCTTAATACATGACAGGGTCATGTGAGCTAAAATGGTGGATCCCTCATCCACGTGCACCTTCACATTTAGCCAGTAGGAAAGGGGGTAAAAACCAAGAAGAGAGCCAGTCCCTTTAAAGCCATGACCTGGAAGTTATGCACATCACTTCTATTCACAGATCACTGTCAGGTCTTAGTCACATGACCATACCTAGCTGCAAGGGAAGCTGAGAAAAGTACATTGGGAGGTCATAGGTCCAATTCTTATTAAGTAGGAAGGGCAGAGAGCTCTCTCCGAAACTTAGCTTCAGGAGTTATAGAGAAAGTGAGGGAAAAACTAAGTTAAAAAAAGAGGAGGCAGAAATATAAACTAGTTTAGGTAAGCTAAAGTCCTCCTCTTCCAGGACTATCTACCCACTTCAGCCTTCTAAATTCCTTCCCCTGATACTTCTGGAATGGGATTCTTGACTCTCAGGAATCCTTCAACTATAGGATGTTATACTTTCTCGTATTATGGGCCCTGTTCTCTAGGTTGTGTCCCTCAAGTTTTACAAATGAAGGAAAAACACCAAAGTGAAGACAAGTCCTCTTTCTAAATGCAGAATAATTGTGAGGCCTTTGATTACCAAGAATATAACTAATATTTGAGATTATCTCAGTCTTACAAAAAAAGTGACAATGAGATTTCTTCCTCTAGGTATCTTCTCTCAAATATGTTAAAATCATATGTCCCTTAGTCTCTTTACCCTGCCTCAAGTTCTCATACATGAAGTCTTTAAAAAGTAACATTTTACAAAAAGAAACTGAGAATCTTTAAAGTGAAGGGCCTGGTGCCTTAAAATACAATTTCTTAATTACAAAAATAAAAGCTCCTTCTCCAAAGTAGACTTATCATACACTAAAGGCCTTGGAGAAGTCTGAAAGCAAGCCTAATCAAGTCTTTTAAAGTCTGGAGAATTCACAAAATGAAGCAATTAAAAAAAAAATGAGTGTAACTAATGGGCTTGAATAAGGTGTGTAATTATAAATAAACTCTAATTAATCTCTTCCCCTTGTTTAGTCACTATCGACATGAACCCATTTATGTGAACCCACAAATGACTGCTAAGCAGGAAGGAAACACAACCTGCTCTGAAAAACAGTTCTTTATCTGTTTCCTCAACCACATTTGGTTGCTTAAAACAATAGTGTGGTGTTAAAGGTGAGATGTCCTGGGGCTCTGGCAAAGCACTGAAGGGATATGAAGGACACACCCTTAGGTGACTCTCAATGAGCCACACTCTCTGATCATGTCCCTCTGAGAGGGTGTGGAACCTGTCACTTGATCCTCACTAATAGAACATGGGGATGTACCAGTGAAGGGATTTCATGGATATAATTAAAATCTCTCAACATTTGGCTTTAAGTTAATCAAAAGAGAGATAATCACAGGTGGGCCTGACCTAATCAGGGGAGTCCTTTAAAATAGCGCCTCAGGGTCGGAGACTAAGCAGCAAAGATGGTCTGTCATCCTTGCTGGCTTTGAAGAAGTGAGCTGCCATGAATTCCACAGCCAAAAGGAGATGAATCCTGCAAACAACCTGGGGGGGCTTGGAAGTGAATCCGTCCCTAGTTGATCCTCCAAATGAGAATGCAGCCCATCCAGCACCTTGATCTCAGCCTTGTGAGACCCTAAGCAGAAAACCCAGCACAGCAGGGCCCAGACTCCTGACCTACAGAAACTGTGAGATAATAAACGGGTGTTGTTTAAAGTCACTACATTTGTGGTAACTTGTTACACCGCAACAGAAAACTAATATATGAGCTCTGCCCATGTGTCAGGGGACACGGAGAGAGGTGCAGATCTCTTTGGAAACAAATTTCCAATCCCTGCTCTCTGCTCACCCCCAAAGCTTTTGCTCTTTGACATTGCTTGCTGCCATCCTGCTTCCAACCTCAAATCAGATTTCTGCCTGTGATTCAATCTCCAGCTCCCTATGAGAAATCTTTTTGATATAAAATTAATATATAAATAAATTTGCTCTTGGAGCGATGCAGTGTGGAACAGAACCTGCCAGACTCTCGAACGTCCATCACAAAGAAAGATTGCAGAGGGGAGGGGGAAGGCAGCGCTTTATCCTCCACGGGGAAGCACAGAATTCATAGTGATCTTATTGCAAATGTAAAATTAGGTCAGGGGCTCCATGAACTGATTAAAGCTAATGCTTTACACTTCCAAGGAAAACAGCCCATACAAAAGGGAATGATCCTGGCTGGGGATGAGAAGAATGGAGGGTCCTCTGTGCTCCTGGGCAGTCTGGCCATGTAGGATGCTTGGCCAAATTCAAAGTATAAGAAAGAGCATTTGAAGCAAGTCTTGATAGAAAGCAATCTATGGAGCATGGCCACATGCACACTACTGGCTTGAAGACCCCAAAGTTCAGCAATTCTGAACCACCTGCTTCTCCCTAAATTTGTCTCTATCTGGAGCGCTCAGTCCTCTGGCACCTATATGTCTTGGATTTTATAGGCAGCTGCTTTCTAAATACTCTGTTCTGTGTCCCCTATTCTTGGCAATTGAGGATAATCTCAACATTTGGATCAGGAAGCACAATCTATACGGTTTGATCCCAACACTCTTCTTTAATTCCTATTTTACTTCAGGGCATGACCCCAACTTTCTTATTTTTCCCTCTTCCCTGAAATTTCTTCATCTTGTTTCCTTGTTGAAGTTGCAAAAAGGCCATGTTTACTTCCTTAAATACTGATCTTTCCCCTTCCTGCTCCAAGAAAATGCTTAAAAGACATGCAAACACAAACACACACACACACACACCCGTATTGATATTCTTTGATTTTTCTATTAAACCCCCCAAGCCACCCAAGTCACTACCTAAGGGTTAAAAAGACAAATTCTCTATAGAATAGAGTAGTGGCCACTTCTGAAATGCTAACATGTCAGATGTGAATGGGAAATATTTCGAATTACTAAACACCTTCACTTTTTTGAGTGTGGGAAATTACCAACTTGGTAAAGGACATAGTAATTCTTCTCCTAAATACTAACCAAACTATCCCAGGGAAGAATGACCCAATTTGAGGACTTAGCTCACACCAAACAGGATGGAAAGAATTATGAGGCTGGATAAAGCTGAGTGTCACCTGTTTTGGGCTCTTGGGACAAATACCTGCATTTAAACTTTAAATCAGGAAAAGATAACCTGGGGCTTGAATCAGTTACATTTTCATTTCAATGGTGACCAGAGTCATTCCATTCATTTTTGGTTCAAGGCCAGTTACCAGTGGAAACTAACTTGGGAAAACACTACCCAAATTGTTTGTTCCATAAAGATAATAACAGGTCTAGTTTGAGTTCCATGAAAAATAATGGATTTGTTTTTGGTACAACTCCCTGTGAACAAAGTTCGATGCCAACTTTTTCCTGGATGAAGATGAGTACTCCAAAGCCTGGTGTGTGTGTTTCTGCCCTAACCCTTAGCCATGCCACTGGCTCTGGCAGAGAGACTGATGTAACATGGCTGCTGTAATGGGACCCCCTGGGTGGCTCTTAGAATAAAGCCTGAGGCTTACCCTCAGTTCATTTCAATATGCTTTAAGCTTTCAGAAACTGGGGAGAAAAATAAAAATTAAAGCTTCTAACCTATCTAGTCTCTGGAGCAGAATTTTTTGCATGTAGATGTATCGTATGACATTGAAAAAAAATAATAAAGCTCTTCCAATCCCAACCTCCTAAGAAGGAGGAATGGTGAAAGCATTCCCTTTCAATGTCACTTTAGTCCCCTTCAGTGACAACATGAATAAAATCCGGTTTTATAAAATTAGCTAAAATAAAACCATGCAGCAGCAAAATTTTCCCAGTTAACAAAACCTTTACCTGTCCTCAAAAACCTGTTGATTCTTTGTATCATGACTTTGAGAGAATTTTAACTTAAGATTTCTTCTTTCTTCTGCTCAAATAACTGGCTTAGCTGTAGTACCAAGGTGAATGCCTGTGCACCTATCATGGGCCTTTCAGGACTTGCTCAATCTTTTGGGGTATCATCAAACTCTCCTCCATCCTGTAATAAAGATTATTCCCTTCACATTGGACCACATTTCTTTTAGTATTACCAATGGATCCTACCCTAGGAAGTACCATTGGGAAGAAAATAGGAAGTTAGAAGCCTGAAAAAAATCCAAGAAGAGCTCGGACATGGGGCAAAATGAAGCTTTGGAGAGATGTGTCTGGTGGGGGGGAAAGGAGGGAAGATGGAGTAAGCTCAGGTTGAACAAAAGGCTCCCTGGGAACATGGCCAGTCAGGCTGTCAATGCATGTGCCAGTCGAGAGAGGACTACAGACCAGAAGTGACACGGATTCCCAGGAATTGTCTCTACACGACACAACCAGGTTAGCTGGCATCAAAGGAAGCTCATGGGAAAGTGTTTGATATGACAGAACCTACCAAATTCCAAGCCATTCATAATCATCATCTCCGAGGAGGCACATGGGATTAAGTACATGTCTAGTCTACTACTACTACTAATGCTTTCTCGAGAAGGTATTCACTTGCTTCCTTAGAATGTTTTCTAGGGCAATTAAGAAAAATTACATATTTCCAAGACCACCACCAGATACCCTGTGGATCATCTTACATACATTTTCTCCTCTCTTATTTCTTTCAGATTTACTTGAAGATAGCTGGGTGTCAGTCCCAGTTCTGCTATTAATGAGCTGTGTGATCCTGGATGTGTGACGACCTCTGTGAGTCCCATACGCTCATAGAATCAGTTGGTAACAGCAGCCACAAGTAGCACTCAGAGCCCCATCAGGGAGCAGATGGCACTTTCACCATGACCTGAGATGGTGATAAAAGGGCTAATTATAAAAGTGAGAGCAGAGTTTAGGGACACAAGAAAGGATGGAGCTCCTTAGGATAAGCAATAGTAGGGAGCCATTGCCACACCTGGATGTGAAGGGGCCTGAAGCAAGAATAAGTCTAATGACCTTCAAAAGTAGCCAAATGAGGAGTGAATCATAAAGGACGCAGGGCCCTTGATAAAAGGGATGCAACCAACCTTTCAACCTCTGACCTCTGACCCCTAACCTCCTCCTACTTTTTCTAATCCTTTGCCTCCTTCCTATTTGCCAAATCCAGATAAAAACCAGAGATCCATGGACATGGTCCATTCTGGTTGGACACTTGGGAAGGAAGGAAGAAAAAGAGAGAGGGAGGGGAACAGATGTGAAGTTACCAATGGAAATTATTCAGCACAAACTTCAAAAACATGACTTTTATATTATTACCCAGTATTTTCTGAGCCCAACCCCTCTGATAATTCTACAACATATCAGTCTTCAAATCCAAGCTATCCCTGAACTCCTATCTTCCATTTTCAGCTCTTCCCTTCTAATAGGAAAAGACAGGTATTAAGGATCACTTTGATCCTTCCTAAGGTCCACATTCTAATCAACCTTTCTAGAGTTTGCCTATAACCTGGTGCTTGTCCGTATTACCATATACCTGGTGTTTATCTTTATTTCTATTTATAATATGTAAATATTACACATTCATTAAATTTCACTCTTTAGAAATGGAGTGAAGTAAACAGATTAAATTAGGGAGACCTGCTCCCCTTTCATATTTATGGAGCCTGGATTTTATCATCCACGCCAACTCTAAATGACTGGTAGTGGCTACTTGGAGCATTACATTGTGGGAAGCTGAAAGGAAATGTGTCTCCTGAAGCTGAGGGAAGGAGAGAGTGACTTGATGTACTAGAACCTATTTTATTTTGTCAAACACAGACACAGGGTGCCTAGTTATATTTGAAGCTCAAATAAACAATGAATAGTGTTCAATACAAATAATGCCCCATGTCACATTGGGACAGGGCACTAAAAATAATAATTCACTGTGTACCTGAAATTCCCATTAAACCGGCCATCCTGTATTTTTATTTGCTAAACCTGGTATGCCTGACTCTGAACCTGGGTGACATTTTTGCTAACATTTCCACTTGGAAGACTGGAAATCTAAGACCTATAGATATCAAGAAACTTTCCCAGTTATTACATGGCTAGTTAAAACAATGAGGGCTAGAAGCAGAGTCTCCCTTGTCCTAGCCTGTCTTATATCATAAATTTCATGAGGATTTAAGTAAATCCGTAAGCCACCTAGCAAACCCTTGCAAGCTGTTAGGCCCCTAACGAGCTCTTTTAGATTGATTGAAAATATGACCCATAAAATGTCATAATGACATTTCATAATAGTGTTGTGTTAGTTTGTAATATACAGTATATTACACAAATTCATCAAATGCTTACAGAATTAATAGCATCATGCTACCATTCTTATTCAAATTTTAATGGGCATGAGCATCTATATTTATACTCAGAGTTTCCAGATTAGGCAGTTATTTGGTTTTCTATCAATACAGAAAATCAGTGACAATCCAAAAACCTATTATAGCTAAAAAGTGACTTAAAATGTAAAATAAGAATTTCTACCTATTCAACCATGGAAATGGCTTCATTACTGATGCTAAAAGATATTTTAAAAGAAAAAATATTTTAGCTGGAGATTTTCTGATTGTCAATAAACCAGTTATCTTTCCAACACATCTCAGGACTCAGGACAGGGAAGAATGCTGGGGTTATTGCCATGACCCCAACCCTCTGAATCACTTCTTCATAAACACTTTCTTTGGCTCCAGTGGTCAACAGAAGGCTGTCCCTAGTATACAGCTACAGATGCCAAGGAACCAATGTTAAGATTTATTACCACCTTCTATAGGCAGAATAATGTTCATGCCAAAGATGTATCTAGTCCTGAAAACCTACAAATGTGTCATGTTGTGTGTAAAAGGAGAAGACTATAGAAAGAATTGAATTTGCTAATCAGGTGACCTGATGATGGGGAGATCATTCTAGATTATTGGGATGGGCCCAATGTAATCACAAGAGTCAATGACATAGAAGAGGGTGGCTGAAGAATCAGGGTGACAGTGATGTGATGTAAGAAAAACACTCCACCAGCCACTGTTGGCTTTGAAAGTGCAGGGGAGCCAAGGAATGGAGATCAGCAGAATCTGGAAAAGGTAAGGGAACACATTCTCCCTGTGAGTCTTCAGAAAGAAATTGTTTGACCCCAGAGTGACCCATTTTGGATTTCTGAACTCCAGAACTATAAGATAATAAATCTGTGTTGTTTTAAACCACTACACTTCTGGGAATTTGTTACCACTACCCTGGAAAATTAATAAACCACTTTTCTAGAATGATCAACAGTCATGTACTAATATCAGTACCAAACATAATGTTTAAATACTAATGTCACTCTCAAACATAAAAGTTATAAAAAAAAAAATAGTAACTAAGATACTGAGATGACCAATCAAAATAAACAAGATGCTGCCATCTGGGATCAGTGAGATCAGAAAAGGTGATGAGAACAGGTGGCTAAGTAGTGCACAGGCTACACATTAGTGCAAATTCTGCATTGACAAAAACTGGGTATCAGAACAAATGGGGCAAAATGGAATGAAGCCTTGCTGAGTTTCCTACAGACTGGAGCTGGAATGAAAGCCCTCAGAGATAAGGCAGCATGAGATTTGGGATATAACCAACAACCAATGAAGACCCACTTTGGAGTAGCATGTCACAAGATGGAAACAGGCCATCTTTGTCCAGAAAGATACTGGACAAAGGAAGAGGCAGCCATGTCTGTGAATGGTGGTGGGGAGGATTTGCAAAAGCTCCATGTAATGTAAAGGCATCTGATTACAGAGATGATGGCATTTAGGTATATTGACCTCACATGTGCAATTACTTCCCAAAGAGACATGGTTCTAAAACAGCAACTCTCCTAAATCACAGAGCCTTGATAGATAAAGGAAAGTTCAGTAAATACGGCAGGTGCATCATAATACAGTGCCAGAAGCAATGAGAATAACAGGATCAAAATTATTCACACAGTCTATCAATGAGAAAACAAACATGGTGGGGATACACATTTTCCAGGGAAAGCCAACCAAATGAGAAAACCTGGAAGCTTAGCAAAGATCCGAATGGGTTTCTCATCATCAAGGACTACTTCCCATCTTCACTTGAAGGGGCCTGCCCAGCATCAAAAGCTGCCAATGACCTCCATGGGAACATTCCCAACTCCAAGGGTGTGAAGATAAATGCAATACAGAGAGGGTACAAATCTCCAGGGAGGACCACTCTGAGTCCTCAAGAGTGTGAACTGAAGAAGACTGAATTATCAGTCACAATCGTCACTCCTCTGTTGTAGCAATATGTACCCACAACCTTCTCTCAGTCTTACAGAGTGAGAATGTATTTCCTTCACCATGAGAATATTGGGCTAGGGGCTGGAGAACCTAAGGACTTCTGATTTCAAGATTGTTCTTTTTGAAGTATCAAAGGAACATCTTTCTCTGCTGCACCCCTTTTAATAAAAGGATTTGTTCTGTAAAATTCAGACTCAAAAGTCCACACTTAAGGACGCAGAAGGCAACAGATTCTGCACTCCTGCTAGAGCCAGCCCAGCTGAGCTATACCCCTTCAAGTAACAGTAATGACTCTGTTAAGCTACAGAGTTTGGGGGCTATTTGTTACACAGTGCATGACAGCATTAGATCACTCATATACTAGCTGTGGTAAAATTTGTCACACTGTCATCACTTGTGCTCCAAATGCCCTAATGCAATCACCTCCATCAACTTTTTTCCCCAGTCTTTTTTTGGGGGTGAATGGGGATGAGTTGTATTGTATGTAACTCTTTTCTCTACAATTATTGTCCTATGAATCAACTTAGGCAAATTCCCTTGGCAAGTTGTTGATCTCATTCACCCACTTCTAATTTAGTTCAAACAGAATCAATTTAGTAAACAATGAAGATAGACCTTAACTCTTTAGGCTTTCTACAATCCAGCACAACTCTATCTTTCCAACCATTGTTTACTACTATTTCACTTCCTTACCCTGAAGGTCCTGCCAATAATAACGACTTGTTTCCTTGAGAATTCCCATCTTCGGGCTCTGAGAATTCTTCTCGCTGCACTGGAAACTCCCCACCCCTCTGTCTCATCTACTTTACCAAATGCTGCCCACCTTTCAAAGCATAGCTCCAGTATCACCTCCTCTTGATCTTCTACTGTACCTCACCCCATACTTCCAATGTGTCACTAGTTATCCACTAGCACCATTATTCCACCTGCCATTAAGTTACACGGGTGTGTCTTGCGATTCCCATTCCAACTCGGCTCATAAAATGTTGACTTGTTCATTGTCAATAAATGTATATTTATTTCACTTTCAAATGATATGTGTGTGTGACTTATTCAAAATGTCTACTATTTTGTATTAGTTCTATTACTGAATAATATTGGTGTACTAGGATGGATACACACACACATTATATATCTATCCTAGTATATCAATATTATTATGTTATACCAGTATTATATATTTGTAGTATACCAATATTATATACCTATATATGTGTGTGTGTGTGTGTATCCATACACACATTTGTATTATTTCTATTACTGAAATAATATTGGTGTACTAGGATTAATAGAAATAATATTAATAATAGAAATAATATTGGTGTACACACACACACATTATACATCCTAGAATACCAATATTATTATGGTATACCAGTATTATATATCTGTAGTATACCAATATTAGTATACCTATATGTGTGTGTGTGTGTGTGTGTGTATCCATCCTAGTATACCAATATTATTTATGTAATAGAACTTATACAAAATAGAGGACATTTTTGAAGATGGATAAGACAAAATAAATGTAAATAGGAGCCCTAACAGTTTCTTCTGATACCCTCCCCTCACCATGGATTGTCTCACACATTCGTCTACTTTGGAGATCACTACCCTTGTAGCCAGAATCTGTATCTGATGCATATTTCAACTCCTCCCTCACCATAGCTGCTGAATCTAACACAGTGCCATGTACAGTACTGTAGGGACAGTAAGTATGTATTGAGTGGATGGGTCATTTTTCTCTCCTTGTAGTGCAGAAGACAAAGGAATGGGATTCAAGAGTCTGGTTTAGGGCCTAACTAGCTTTGTGACCTTGAACAAGTCACTTGATATTCCTGGGCATTGGTTTCCCCATTGTGAAAGACACAGCAGGTTAAAAAAAATTTTTTTCCACAGTTTAAGAAAGGAAAAAATGTATTATATTTATAATACTCAATTCACGTTTGACTTCTGCAATTATAAGAGGTGCTTGGCATGACTTGTATTCATCTTTTGGTACAGGTGCATATTGAGTATTACAATTCTAATACAGTTTGTTCCTGTCTTAAATTGTGTATATATTTTAGGGCACCCTCTGTCAGATAATATGGTCTTAAGACTCCTTGGAACTCAAAGGATGCTAGAGATTGGGGTAATAATGCTCCCACACGGTGGGAAGATTGAAGAGGGGAAAAATTTAGATAGCTTTCAGGAAAAGTGGTAAGGGGCAAATTTGAGCACTGTGATGATCACTACTAATAAAACAACAGCTCTGCTTTGTCTACATGGATTTGGCAGGGCCAGGATTGCTCCTGGAAAATTCCAAATGGTACTGCCCTTAAGCAAGAGATCTTGGGGACGGTACCCTGACAGCTGCACCATTGCCCGGCTCACCCTAACACCTGACAGAGGTCATGGGATAAACCAAGAGCCCAGACACGGAGGGTGTGATGAAATTTCAGGCCCAGGCCTATGTAAAGCAACTGTTAGGGGGAAATTTCCCTCGTTTGCTTTTCTCGGCATGTCTAGAGAGAAATATTGAGCGGAGTATTTTACCTTCCTCCGAGGCCACATGCATGGGCCACAGCCAAAGGCAGATTTCCGGCCCTATCAGACCAATTATTTCATAGGCCATAATAAGACCCTAGTCTGATGTTCCTTTTATTTCCATTACTATCTCATTCGATCAGCTTCTACGTGTAGTGACAGGACTTGGCTTTCTTCCCTAGAGAGCCTTGCCCACTATGCAGTCCTTCTTGGCTAAAAGAAAGTTTTGACTAATGGCTACAGTACTTTTATTTTTTTCCTTAGCTTTAGGCCACAGCTGCTGGTCCTGCCATCTGGGAAGATGGTGACTAATCCCTTTCTCTCATTTATATGGTTACCTTGAAAGTATTTATAGACTGTGGTCACTTGCCCCATTGAGGCTTTTCTTCTGGGAGGAGATAAATTACTTCTTCAGTCAGCCCACTCGAGTTGGCTCTTCCAGCATTTGTATCATTTTTGTGGCCTCTCTTTTATTTCCTCTACATTTTATTTCCCTCTTAAACTGTGGGGATGTGAACCACAGCTAACTTTCCAGATGTGGTCAGAATCTTTTCAGGGCAGACAGAATGATCTGATTCCCCATCCACTTGCCACAGATCCTTCATTTGAAAATGGAATTGATGTGGCCATGCAAACCCCATGAGGGTTGGTCAACAACCTTTTGCCTTAGATGTTTGTAGATCACCTGCTTTGCAGTTGCCTAGTCTTGTTCTACCATGGATACTGGCTGTTTGCACCCTTGCGTGAATGTGGAACTTTGTAATGAGCCTGCAGCTCATCCTCGACCTTCAACTCCTATTTCTAATTGATGTAAGTCACTTGGCCATTTTGTTCTGCATTTTTTTTTTTTTTTTTTGAAGAGGATGTGTTTCTGAGCTGTGTAATCCGGCTGTCATTGAAACAAATAATTATTACTGAATAGGCATTGTTATTAGAAAAGTCCTGCTTCAGGAGGATCTCAAGGCAACTCTAAAGACATGACTCATTTCACACACTGCCACCATCTGTGGACATCTCAGAGCATTTGTTTCTAAAATCAGGAGCATTTGATTTTGGTCTCTGCTCTTGGATCTGGCTATCCTAAATAAAGGACATTAGGTCCCTAGACTCAGAATGATCAAGGTGGTGGATATTAGCTCCATTTGGCTACTTAAAGTAAATAAAATTAATCAGTCAAATAAATAAATTGAAATAAAATCAAAATTGAAAATTGAGTTGCTGAGTTTTTCACTAGCTTCATTTCAAAAAATGCTCAATAACCACAGTGGCTAGTGGCTACCTGACAGCACAGACACGAAACATTTCCACCATCACAGAAAGTGCTGGGGCACAGTGCTACTCCATGCAGTTGGGTCCCACAGCCTCCCCTTCTTTATGGTGTGCAGACCTTACCACCAGGAGGTCATTCTATCCCTTCTCCTACATTTTCCATTCTGTGTTGGTGAAGATGGAGAACAGCTGGTTCCCACCTTCATTCATCCAACGCATCCTTACTGAGCACCAACCTGGGCCTGACTCTGGGAATAGGCAGTAAATAAGGCTCTGACTAGACACAACTTCCATCCTCTGGGATGCAACAAACAATTAACAAGTATGTACACAGCACTTTGTCCACGAGAAGCTCTAACTCAGGGAAAGGGATAGAGCATAGGTTGTTTCAGAAATCAGGGAAGAACTCTCTCAGAAAGAGATATTGGAACAGAACACAATGAGGAAGTAAGCCATGAGATACTTTAAAGGAAAAGTGAGTGCAAAGACCCTGAAGTAGGAATGAGCGTGGTATGTTTGAAAAACATTAAGAAAGCCCAGGCAGACAGAGAAAAGAAAGAAGGAAAGCCATGTCCCATGGAGCCTGAATCTTATGCAATTTAGAAGACCCTCTTTAAGACAGATAAAACAAAATTATAAAATTATCTAGGGACAGTCCCAAATTATGGAAAGGGCCTGTGCAAGTGAGAGGCTATGAAATTTAAATTTCACTCCACACTAAAGTCACTTCCAGTGTAAAGAGATATCAAAGGGTTAGATGGGGAAAGAATGATAGAATCTTGGAGGCCATAAGGATGAGAGGCCACAGAAGGGAGTTCTGAGAAGGACCAGGCTCTGATTTACATTGTAAAAAAATGTTTGATTTATACTTTCTCAGGCTTCTGAGCAGGAAATTGACTAGGGAAACAAAGATGGGGTGGATGATGGGAAGTGAAGTAGAAGGCAAGAGATGGTTGTGTTTACACCAGGATCATGGGCAGTATAAACCACTGGTGGCAAGCAGTAGATGGGAATGTTTTGAAGGCAGAACTTGAAGAAAAGCTGGTGGTTTTCATGTGGAAGGTAAAAGAATCCTGTGTCAAAATCCTTTGTCTATGCCCAGAGGAGGTCAAGGAGTGGTGGTTAAAATTTATCAAAATGGTTCAGCCTTAAGTTTGGGAGAAAAAGCCAGGAGTTTGATTGTTGGTATTTAGTTTAAGCTGCCTGTTAGGCATGTAAGCAGAAATTATGAATAGGGGCTTAGGTATTCACCCCTAGGACTCAGGAGGAAGAAGAGCCATAACATATAAATTGAAGCATTATCTGTACACGTGTTGTATTTAATCCTGGGGGAGTGGATAAAAGCAAGCAAGTGGAGACAGAGGGGAGGGTTTAAAGTTATGTTCCAGGGGACACCAATCTTCCATGATACAATCTTAAAAACTGAGAAGATGCTAAGCTTTAATTATTCTCACCTTAATTCTTTGCTCTTGCCTCATTGGTCCAAAAACTGTCCAAATTCATTTTTGTTATAAGTAAGGGTGAGCGCTATTTTATTCATGGTACATAGTGCTAGTATAAGCTCATTCATAGTTGGTGAATAAATAAAGGTTGGGAGAAAGGGGATTTGAACTCATCCCTTTCATAGCCCTCCATCCTGCCTTCATGGTCCATGCTGGCTTTGGCACAACCTTGCCTATGACCTGCCATAATTCTAAATAGGGTGACCTGAAGATATTCAAACAAAGACCTATAGGCTCTGTTCTGAAGTGTTCTTCCTGGCTCACCCCCACGCTGAATCCTCTTTAAACCACAGTATCCATTGCTGATATTGACTGTGAGTAACAAAGATGCCAATCTACACATACTCCCTAAAAATTATGCCAATTGATGATAAGGAATCACCCTGTGTGCACACACCATTGGGCTCCACTGCTCCAGGCATAAATTTCACAAGGAGTAGCAGAGCCACAGATTGTAACCGAATACAAACCCAGTTTATCAGAGTCAGGCAATAGAGCATTTCTTAAGGGGAGTGGTTTTTGACTCTGTGGCATTTGAAATTCTGAGCAAGCAGTACGTGTGAAGGATGTGGTCACTCCAGGAAGGTGTGAACTTGACTTCTCTCAAGTCCTGAACCCCTGTTAATAGCTCCTGATCATATGCAGCATGAAATTATATCCTAGAATCTCGTTTTCCAAAATTCATCTCGTACCCATTCACTTGCCCCCATCTCCTGCCTGTACCAGATCTAAGCCCAGATACCACTTCATAGGAATTCTCCAACAGCTGGAAGTGGCCCTCTGCGTCCATGCTCACCTCCTCCTACTCTATTCTTTGAGTATAGACACAGCTTGGAGGACAAACAAGACTTAAAATGTGAGTTTCCCCAAAGCTAATTTTAAAGGTCCTTCTATGGGAAAGGGCAGCTGAGAATACCCTTCTCAAGTTCAGTCCAGTCCCTTAAGTTAAGCACCTTCAACCCTGCTTTAGCTGCAAAGAGTTCTTTAAGGGGGTGTGCGGAGAAGGCCTTTGCTCTTCCTTCTTCCTATTAAAAATGGCTCTTGGAAGCTTTTATTCTTAGTGATGCCACCCCATGGTAGCGCCGATACAGTTATATAAGCGCGTCGTTTCATGCTCTATTCACCTTCTGAATCTTTTAACCCAACCTCTCTCAGCTGAGAAATGAAATACTGTGGGTTTAAATCTATCTGCTATCAGCTGCAGCAGGGTAATTCTTACCCTAGGGCCCCAAACCCTCATTTCAGACGGGCTAATCCAAACCTCTTTTGAGGCAATGCTATTTCTTTCACTACCTGGCTTGGTTGTGTGCTGAGCCCCAGTTATATTTAGGCGGTGGAGGGGAAAAATAGGGATATTAACCTCTAACACTGATGAAAATAATAGCCACAATAAAATCGGGATGAAAAATGCAGGGGTAGTAATTATTCAGCTGTACCTTACCCCAGAGGAAATAGTTTTCAGATAGAGCCTTGGAAATCCGTGAAAGGTCCCTCCATTTGGTGTTTTATAAGGCAGGTGTAGGAGCTTTCTGGAGGCAGGGGGAGTTTGCCAGAGCCTCAGACAATGTGGTGTTCAGTGACGGGGGCCCCCAGTAGAATCCTGCTCCTCTCTCTCAATTCTGTAGAGGTTGGGAGGAAAAAAATTCTGAGGATGCAGGCTCTTGGAGCCATTTCCTTTTTCTGATCTATCTGGCAGCCGCCTAGTGTGGAAAATATACTAGGCTATATTTCAAATAACCTAAACCAACTGGCAAAAAGTACTAAATTCTTGCTTTTGTGTCTGGCTCTTAAATTCCTGCAGACCTGACTTAACAGACAAGAGAGGGTCATAAAACTGAACTTGTGAAACAAAAATAGACCTTTCGGGACTGCTCATACTCACACAGCAGGGGTGCCGAAATCGCTTTCATTTTTTCATGTTTCAAATTGTGTTGTGCTTCCGCCATGCACTCGTGGGTCTGAGCACGCACAGGGAAGCAGGCGTCTTTCTATGTGTGGTGTGTCTGTCACCAAAGCACATGGTGCCAACAAGAGCTGAAACTCTCCGAGTCCCATCTTTATGTAAAACGACTCCACCTTCATAAAAATCTCTCCATTTCTGTAATTAATTTCAGACACCTAAGATAGCCCGCCTTGATAATCTGTGCTACTCTAACTACAAGTGGTTTAAAAAAGGCTTCATGCTTTGAGGTTTCTCCTCTTTCAAAAATCAAATAATTTAGATCTTTTTTTAAAACACACACACATACACAAGTGCCTTCTGGCTATTCATGACAGGGCGTAGCAATAATAGAAAATAATAATAGTCAAAATATGCAACTGCATTAATGCCAGGGGCCTGGGAATGCAATAGACAGAAATGAAATTAGAGGGGAAATCATGATATTACTGAAGTGCTCGAATGCTGCTCTCACACTAAGACCAGGGGGATTGGGATAAGGTAAAGTTAATTGCATTTCCAGATGACAAACCTCTCACCTCTGAACTGAATGGCTCTTTATAAAAGCTATCAGTAATAAACTGTAAATCTCAGCCACGATTGCAAATAAAGGTCATCCTTTTCATGCTGCCACTTTCCCGGGCCTTATTACATTCCCGCCAGAACCGTTCGCGCTTCTTAAGGTGTGCCAGCTGTCCATAGAAGCGATCTGCACAGCTTGCTTGCTTGATTTTTTTAAAGGAATGACATTACCGGATTTACATACTTGCGCATTGTGCAACTGAATTGGGCCAATCCCCTATTCCTGGAAGAAAGGCAGCATCCCAAAGGTGGGATTACTCCTCATCTTCTCCTGTGAATGTAGAGGCGATCTCACATTCCCCTATTTCACAGCCCAGCATCGCCAGGCTTTGTAAGAAGCAGGACATCCATCTTGATGACTACGGCCCCTCATGCAATTTCCCATTCTTTTAAGCATGGGGCAAGAATCCGGTTCCTCCTCACTCCTTATCAACAAGCCTCTTTCAGAAAGCTGGGTTGAATCTAATTAATACAGTCGAGGAAATGTGTATTCATTGCACCCACTCCATGGATGGCATCGACCCAAAGTCTTTTTTTCTCAGTGCCTCTCTCCAACCATATCTGACCCCACCAAGGGTAGCATATTTGGTTCTGGTGCTCCGCACTTGACATCTGGTACCTCATCTAATCCTCCCACGTGCTATGGCTGGGTATCACTTTATCTCCATTTTGAAGATGAGGAATCTGAGACTCAAGAAAGTTATTGTCTCTGGTTTCCTACTAGTGCAAGTAGTAGAGCTGGGATTATTATTATTTTTTTAATCTGAAAGGAACCCAAGCATCCTGTAAGAAACTGAGAAAGAAGGAAGCTTACAAAGTGGCAAAGCCAATTTCTGGATGGTAAGTGGACATCAGAAGCTCAGTCTCAGGAAATAGGGCAGATTCTAGAAATGAACTACGCTGGGGAAGAAAAATGGGGTGTACATACACTTCCACACAACAACTCCAGAGGGGCTGTGCTAACGCTACCTTCACTGTTGAAGGACTGTTTTGTTTTTGTTATTCTAAAAGCACTAACTTTCAACTCAAAATGAAACAGTTCTAGTTCTAATTCTATTTTGACATCATTTATTCATTTGGACATTTATTCACTTGATCGCTATGACGGCTGATACAAATTTTCTGTGAGATTTCAATTTTCTGTTAATTACCTTCCCTTGTCTACAAAGGTTGTTGTGTCAAACAAATGGTGAAGATACTTTACAAAATATAAAGTATTCTTCAAATGCAGATTTTTTAATTACAATAATCCCCTGAATGGCAGCAGCAAGGCATATTCTCCTATTTTAAGCTGGGCTCTAACCATTTTCCGAAGTTTTAGACTCAGGGAAAATTTTAACATGTGAGAACTGCCACTGAGGTATTCATTTATTACCTGCTTAAAGTGACAGCCATGTCTCACGTAGGTGTCTTTGCACTGTGCTAACCACTAAAGGTTTACAAAGACCCACAATACCTAGTCCTTGCCTTCCAAGAGCTGACTATTCCATCTAAGTAAGAAAAATGAAGTGGTAAAATGACAATGCAGGATTGAATCAATGTTTAAAAAATACCTCTAGAGGGCAGTGCCTGTGGCTCAAAGGAGTAGGGTGCAGGCCCCATATGCTGGAGGTGGCAGGTTCAAACCCAGCCCCAGCCAAAAAAAAAACCACTAGAAACCATTATCAGTACAAAAGGCCCAAGGTTAGCATCTGAGCTCAAGGACAGTAGAAATCACTTTATACTGGGTATTTCATAGGAAGGTGAAAGTAAGGATTCTTCTTCTGTAGAATAGTCATCATAATGTTTCTGAACAGAAAATGCATAGGAGAGTAGAACATGAGAATAGCTACTGGTAAGCTCTGAGGGGAAAATCTAGAACTGTTTTCTCTGAACATCTAGGACTCATCTTCTTTGAGTGTCCTGGGTGTTCCTAGCCCTGCACTAGGGTAGGGATCCAGCTGGAACCTCCATAAGACGGCTACACAGGGTAGGACACAATAACTCACATCCCGTGTTTGGAACATAGAAACTGATATCTGACTACAGCATTCTCCAGCCACCCAACATTTGCTAAACTATACTGTGGCTATTCTAAAGGTAAATTTTTCTCTACTGACTGAGCTCAAATTCATACACTCAAAGTTAATTTTTATGTAATGATGAATATAATTTATCTTAAGAAAAAAAATAAAGATACCAACAATGAAAATAGCAAAGAAGGAGGAAGAGGAGAGAAAAGGGGTGGCATTTAATTCTGGTATGTCATTGAGAAGAAAACTCAAAGAATGAGGTTGTCTATTCTGGGTCCCAAAATCCTACTCAGTGTTCATTCATTCATTCTCTTACCTACTCCGCTGTATCTGCCACGTGCAAAGCAAAACATATAAGCCCTACCAAGGCTGTGATCCATAAGGACCTCAAATAGTTCCACGAATGAAAACCCACAGCAGAGAAGCATGGGTCAACAGTCAAAGCAGAAGTACAGTTATACTCCTAGCATACAAGAACAAAGATCACCACCTCTGGGGACAAAATGATCCCCAACCTTCCTGACTTGCTTCTCACTCTTCACCCAACTCAAGTTACAAATGGGCTGGTTTCAGCTGCCATGGACTCCTCTGAGCCAGCGAGCCTCATTCCAGTTGAATTCTGATACAGACTCATCATTCTCTGTTAATTTCTTTCAATTTGTGAATAACTTCATATTTTAAAAGAGGATATATGTGCAGACTGCCTGCCAGGAAAGTGCAACATAACTGCTAAGTGTTATTACTATGCAAAGGCTGCTTCTTTAGACACCTGTTTTCTGTTTACAGGGAAGTCCCTGGGTACACATGAAAGGTAATACTGGTTACTCAATAACAGTAATGAAGACTTGCATGTCAAAGCCACAGCTTTTGCTTCTTCCATATTAAAAGCTTTAGTAGTGATTAGGATGAACAAAAGAAAGAGGGATCACTTGCTTGGGAAGATGAGGAAATTAATATAATTTGGGGGCTTTCATGAAAGCAGGAGTATTAAAGTTATTTATTTAATGCTCCCTACCTCATTACCTGAGCAAGAGAGCAACATATCTGTATAACTCTGGAATCTCTATGTTGCTTTTTTTTTTTTTTAAGTAAGAGCCATGCTTCTCAAACTTTAACATTCATCAGAATTTTACCTAAAAGGCTTTGTAAGGCTCCATTCCCAAAGATTTTAATTGAGCAGCTCTGTGGTGGGACCTGACAATTTCCATTTCTCACAAGTTCTCAAGTCACATTGCTGCTAGTCTTGCAATTACACTTTGGAAATCAATGGTGTAAACTGTGGTTTAGCAAACTATGGCCACAGTGCTCCTTTCTGTAAATAAAGTTTTATTGGAACACATCCACCATTTGCATATTATTAATATCTAGAGCAGCCTTACACTACAATGACAGAGCGGAGCCTATGCAGTAGAGACAGTATGGTCCACACAGTTGAAAATTTAGTATTTGGTCCTTTACAGAAGAAGTTTGCTGACTTGTACAATAGATTACAATTAGAATCATGGGACCTCAGAGCTGGAAGAAACCATCTCTAACCTGATCCTCTATTCAATAAACAAGGAAACCTGCCCATGAAGTTGAGAAAAGCTCAGAACTGAAGTGTAGGCAGGGTCCGTATGACCAGTGCAGAGTCCTGATCATGACAGAAAGACCCTCTCTGGTCACAAGTCATGCATCAGGTGTTCATCTGGAAGTGGGCTCCATGCAAAGTCCACCTCACATGGAGATCCTGTCTCCAAGTCACAAATCTGAATCTTGAAACGTATTAAGAGGTAAAGCTTGAGCCTGTGGTTTGTTAGGTAGGCACTGTGAACCTATTGCTGATACCTTATGTATACAAGGACATACACGGCAGTGACCTTTACCTTGGCTGGGATCATAGACTGACTTTGAGAATCTGCTAAAAGTTATGGTCTTTCTACCACAGAAATATACATAACACATTGGCCTTCAATATTAAAGGGCCTACTATTCCCTGAAGCCCACTTATGGGTAGCCATGTAAGGACCCTAATTTAGGGTATGATTTGAGAAAAACATTCTCAGCAGCTACTCTCCTGCCATCCTCACCCTTTGAGAACAAGAATATCCTTGAGCAAAGGGCAGAAGAGCCACTCACTAAATATCTGTGGCTCCTTTTGCAGTTAGATACAACCACACGCCTAGGTCTGAAAAATGAGCTCTGAGCAGGAGTAACAACTATAAATGCTGGGTAAAAGCATTAAAAGTGGTCACGTGACCATCTGGCTCTGTCCTCCATGACACAGGGTTTACTTCAGTACAACAGACCTCAAGGACTGGGACCCTGAGTTACTGTGTGGAGCAGACCCTGCACTGTAAATTAGGAATAAGCTTTTGGTAAGCTCCTGCCAACTGCAAATTGTTTTGTTACCATGGCATAATTTAACCTACTCCAACTTCAGAATATGTGAGTTTATGAGACTAAATTCTTGCCTAATTTTAGACCAGTAATTTTCAACCAGTGTGCTGTGAGAGGATCTTAGGTGTGCCACAAAATTTTTAAAGATCATTAATTGTTTCTGAAAGAAGGTCAAAGCACAGTAAGTATATTCTCTTTTCACTCTTTTTTCCTGATCAACATAATTTAAGCATGCCATGGAAGTTTAATTATAGGTTCAAGCATGCAATGAGATAAATAGGTTCAAGCATGCAATGAGATAAAAAAGTTGAAAAATACTGCTTTAGACACTAGGGCTGTATGGCAGTACTATTTGACAGAGAGAAAGGGCACTGAAATGGGGACCATAATAAGTAGCCCAATTCTCCATCACATCTAAGGCAGACATGCCTGGAGCATTGGCTGTTGATGGCTCACAGAGGAGTACTTAGCCAAAGCAGCCACCTTCAGGTGCAACCTCCATCCAACGACTAGTTAACAAAATTATAAAGGCCCAATCCCCAAACCCCAATATGAGACAAATCTTTGTGGCCAACTTAGCCTCAGAATTCTCTATGGGATCAGTTGAGACCTGTATTACAGTTATATCACTGTTCAACTCTTTCCTCTTCCCAATCCCACTGCCCTTACTCCCTCAGTTGTCTCATACCCCCAGTGTATGGCCCTAAAACCTCTTACACACAAATCTTTACTTTTCTGGAGAACTCAACCTAAGAACAACAGTTAAACAAGAAAAGAATGAGGCCTGAGGGTAGACAATGGTCAAAAATCTCTGTTGTTTTTTCATCCTGGAGAAAACCTAGTGGTAAAGTTGTGGCCTATAGCATCAAGAGAAGTTTTATATTCTGTTCCAGGAAACTGACGAATTATTTATCCAGATCCATACACTTTCTGTCCATTGTTAGTCAACAGGAATCAGTCAACAGTATTCACTGCAAATAATAATAGCTAACACCTACTATGTACCAGTTCTAGTTGTAATGGATTAACCTATTTAATTTTTGCAACATTCTGATAGGGTAGTTACTATTATTATCATAGTTTTCCAGATGAGGAAACTAAATAAAATTAGATGATCTGCTCAAGCTCAAGCATCTAGTAAGGAATAGGACTGTCATGGGCACTGGGAGCCAGCTGTTCAGCTGGCAGCATACCCACCTGGCTAATGGTGCTCCTGTGAACAGAGAGATGTATTTAGAAAGCAAGGAAAGGAGGCAGATGGGGAAAGTGGGAAAACTGGTATCTTCTATATGGGACAGCTAGTATGAGCAGCGCCTCACTGAGAAAATGGTGAAAGAAGCCAATCTCAAAAAATGCTTGGCTCTTTTGGCAAGGCAGCAGGCATAGGAAAGGAGACTAGTAAGCATTTGTGCTACAGGATCAGATGGAACTATGCGACTCGAGAAAATAACTTAATGTCTCTGAACTTCTATTTCCCTTATCTGTGAAATGGGCAATAAAGGAAACAACATCTCAGGATTGTTGACAGGATTAAATAAGAAAACACATGTCCAGTGCTTAACTCACCATGTGTCACCTAGAAAGCAGTAACAATGATACTGGGGTGGTGGAGGAGGAAGATGGCAGACTGCAAGCAAATTTTGTCAAAGGCTCCTGACCAGAGGGAGAAAAACTGGACAGAACTGGACTCCATGAAGCCAAAGGTGTGGAGCTGAGATAATAATATGTGATAATTGTCAGTTTTTTTCTTAACCAGGACCAGAAAAGGGAAAAAAAAAAAAAAAAAAAAGACAGATTCTCTCTTCCATAATTGTTTTTTAAAGTTTATTTTTAACAAAACAACACATGCATATAGTTTGAAAAAGCCAAATAGTTCAGGAAGGTTGCTAATGAGCACTAATCACTTGCTTCACCCTCTTCCAAAAACTACTTTCAACTCTTTTGTTTCTTCTGATATTTGCCCACATATTTCTAACTAATCAACTTTTGCTGTTTCTCTATTTTCTTTTTAAAATATCATCTGATTTCAATTATGAACAATGAGGATTCAAATCTTGTACAACCCCCAAGAACCACAACACACATACACCATTTCCCTGAAATAGTTACATAACAACAATTTTTATACTTTAAATTTTTGTCATCTACTTTGAATTATCAAAACATAAACATTATTCACACACAAGCCATGTAGTTTATAATTATAGTTCCTTTCCTGAACAGCTTTTGTTTTTCCAAGAGTTAATGACATCCTTGCTTTTAAAATCTATTTTCTATGTACCTACCATTAATTTATTCCCAAATTCTCTATTACATTTATGAATTTCCTGTGAATATATTTAAACATGCCAGATAATCTATCCTTTCTATCCTATTTTTTTTTCTTTCTTTTTTTTTTTGTAGAGACAGAGTCTCACTTTATCGCCCTGGGTAGAGTGCCGTGGCATCACACAACTACAGCAACCTCCAACTTCTGGGCTTAGGCAATTCTCTTGCCTCAGCCTCCCGAGTAGCTGGGACTACAGCCACCCGCCACAACGCCCAGCTATTTTTCTGTTTTGCAGTTCAGCCAAGGCTGGGTTTGAACCCGCCACCTTTGGCATGTGGGGCCGGCACCCTACTCGATGAGCCACAGGCACCGCCCCTATTTTTTTTTTTCTTAAAGACGTTCTGGGGTCCCCAGTCTTATTATGCCAAGTTAGAATGTGTTTCTATTGTAACCCACTGCCCAGCAAAAATCCTCAGGTCTCTCTTCACTGGCATCCTGAGAATTCTATTTGCTTCCTTCTGGTGTTCCATCATCTACTTAATGTCTTCTTTTTTAGATTATTTCTTCTTAATCAGCAGTGATTTTCAACTGGTGTGCCATGAAAGCATGTTGGTGTGCCGTGAAAATTGTTAAAGATCATTATTTTCAAAAGAAGTTCAAAGCACAGTGTTTTCTTTTCTTTTTTCTTTTAAGTCTTTTTGTTGTTGTTGTTTTGATCAATGTAACTAAAGTGTGCCATAGAAGTTTAACTATAGGTTCAAGTGTGCCATGAGATCAAACAGTTGAAAAATACTGATATATAGGCAGGGTAGGTAAATTCCACTGTCATGCTTAAGCAAGAGCTTGACTGAACATTAATTTCTACACTGGAAATCATTTTTGCTCCATATCTATTGTCTTCTAATTTCCAGAGCTTCTACTGGAAAAGCTAATGCTATTCATATTGGGAATGCTTTCCTCTCTGAAATGTTTAATCCTTATTTATATAAAATTTCTGCCATATTTTTTGTTGCCTGAGTATTTGGAGGCTTTATCATCTTGAATGGTGTTTTCTGACTACATTTTACTCTCACAGATATGGCATCTTCTTGTTAATTTTCTTACCTTAATTTTGTTTTTATATTTTCTTCTGCTTTCTGTACTGTTTTTGCTTTCTCTGAGTCCATTCATTCTCTCCCCTCCCCCCACTGTGGTAAAGGTTTCCTCAAATCTCTGGAGGAATACCATCCGTTGATTGATATCATAAAATGAGACACTTATTTTTAAAAGACTGTTGGAAGCTCTACGTGGGTATTGCTAGTCCCTGTGTTCAGGAAGGGACCTTCCTTGGTTCTTTGGAATCTCAGGTGATAGTATATATAGATCTTTTCTAATGGGCTGGTCAATTTTCTTAGAAAGGAATTCTCTAGTCTCCAACCTGGAGGTGATAGGCCTGGCCAACAACATTCTCCCAACCAAGTGGCAGATGCAGGCAAGGAGGTCTCATCATTCAGTGTGCTGACATCATTTAATCTCCACTCAGCTGTGCCTGATATCCCAAGTCAGAGCCTGTTTGGTCACTCCAGAGTTCCTCAGGCTCCTGGTGAATTTGAGGAAGGTCTTCATTTAGAAGAACAGGATGGGAAAGTCTAATGGATCAATTATCTTTTACGCAACTTCCAACCAGTTGTCATATCTTAAGCCCTCCCTATACCTATAGAGGCAGCCAATGTCTCCAATAGCCATGTTTTCATGTCCCAACCCCTTAGTTCTTTGCATTGTCTTTTCCAGGTATGTGGTTTCATCTTTCTGTCGCCCACTAAATCAGTTACTATCAATCCAGTTGTTTTCTGGTTTCCAAAATTTTGTTGACATTTCTTATCTGCTCTCACCCTCTTTTCTGTGCTGTTTGTCCTGAAGATTTTATTCTTTTTCACCCTTTAAGTGTCATGTTAGGAAGGCTTTGGGAGATAAGAGAAAGAAACTCATATGTTGGAGCTGCCATGTTCTTGAACTACCGCTTCTTAAGAGATGCTTTCTGGTAAACCACTTCCATCCTATCGTTGGGGTATTTCCTTTCTGGAATGCTAACACACAATCACACTGATTCATCCAGTGCAATATCAGAGGGAAAAGCAACCAGACAGTGTAAACACCTCAATAAAACACAAGACAGGCTATGATTAAAATGCACTCAGGAATCCATATGGTGGGTGCAAGTGCAGATCAACCCCAGTAAGAAGCCTCATGTGTCCCATTCTGGATGACTGCAGAAATTGATGGCAACAATATAAGCACTGTTCAGCCACTCAGGATGTTCCACAGACTGGCATGTTCCAGGGCTCCTGGTTTCCTCCTCTCTAACGTCTTCATCCCGGCATTAACAATTTGGGTGAGACTCAGGTTCATTAGGTATTCGAGCAGCATTTGTTTAGTCCTGGGGATGAAGGGAAATAAGTTTCATGTAGCTTCATCTTAATGAAAGTTTATTATGTTGTAAATCTGATGTCATTTCAGGGCTTTGCCTCCTTAAATGATGGATGCATTATCTGGCCTAGGAATCATAAGAAGTGACTTCATAATGTACTCACCACAAATCCCAACACTGAATAGATCTACTCCATAAATTTTCTGCCTGAACACTGTCACTGTTTTCTTGGAAGGAGTGTGTGTGTGCGCGCGCTTGGAGTGAGAAAGTGTGTAGTTGTGCATGCACAGGCACTCTGCGTCAACCAGTTCCCAGAAGAAAGCAATTCTTATACATTCCAATGGAGTAGCTGATAAGAGTTTAATAAAGTGACTTATTTGCAGAGGTGGGAGCTGCATTCAAGGAAACCCATAAGGGTCGGTGAAGCCTCTTAGGAGCTAGCAATAGTGTGGAACCATTGCTACTCCTGGTCCTGAAGGCACTAAGGGACAAAGATGTCACTAGAACCTGGTAAGAACAGTAGCCATAGAAGGCTGCAGACAGGAGAAATACAACCAAATCTGAGCTAATAGAGTGGGATGCCCAGAATAAAGACATTCCAACCTTACTTTCCTCCCACCTTCCATTCTTTTTCTTTCTTTCTTTCTTTTTTTTTTTTATTTTGAGATAAGAGTCTCACTTTTTTGACCCCAGTAAAATGCCATGGCATAATAACTGGCAGCACTCTCAAACTCAAGTGATTCTCCTACCTCAGCCTCCTGAGTAGCTGAGACTATAGGTACCTGCCTCTATGCCCAATTAATTTTTCTATTTTTAGTAGAGATAGGGTCTCGCTCTTGCTCAAGCTGGTCTTAAACTCCTGAGCTCAAGTAATCCACCTGCTGTGGCTGGGACTGTAGGTATCTGCCTCTAAGCCTGGCTAGTTTTTCTATTTTTAGTAGAGATGGGGTCTTGAACTCCTGAGTTCAAGTAATCCACCTGTTGTGGCCTCCCAGAGTCCTGGGATTACAGGCATGAGCTACCTCCCTCAGTTTAGTTTGTTTGTTTTTGAGACAGAATCTCTGTCATCCTGGTTAGAGTGCCATAGCATCATTGTAGCTCACAGCAACCTCAATCTCTTGGGCTTAGGTGATCCTCTTGCCTCGGCCTCATGAGTAGCTGAGACTATAGGTGCCAACCACAATGCCCAGCTAATTTTTCTATGGTTTTTTTTTTTAATAGAGATGGGGCCTGGTTCTTGCTCAGGCTGGTCTTGAACTCCTGAGCTTAAGCAATCCACCCATCTTGGCCTCCTAGAGTGCTACGATTACAGATATGAACCACCAAGACTAGCCTTCACCTTCCATTCTTCTGCTAAGCCCTCCCATTAGACAAACCAAAGTAGAAGCTGTGTTGGAAGGAGGGGGAGGTGTTGCTGGGAACAAAGTTCACCTCTGGGCACAGAAAGAATAACACAAGGTCACCTCTTGTGGCCTTGGGTTCCTCAGAAGAAATAGGAATGATAGAGTCAGGGATGGGGCAGGTGAATGCCTGTGAAGCAACTTTCCAATAGACATCCATTGTTAGTTACCATGTCTTACTTATACCATTACTTGTTTGTTGCTTTGTCTGTTAGGCTGTAAGTTCTGGGAGAGTAGGGGTTGTGCTTCAGTATCCCCAGCCCTGTACTTAGTGTCCAGAAGGCTAGCGAGAACTAAACTGAGTTTATAGAAATCACATCAGTATGGGGTTATCTCATTTTCTCTAGCCACAAAATGGGAATATGACGAATGCAGGGGAAGATACTCAGCTTCATGACATCATTGGCTTCAAAGGCTGTATTCTGGGGGCTCAAAATACACTGAGGTCTGGAATAAAAAGTGCTAGAAGGCACTGCAAATATTATTGTTTTTACTGCTGCTACTATAGACACATCAAATTCGGATCCTGTGTTCAGGGTGCTCTTGGATCACAGCAGAGTAGCAGATCTGTAATAAATATATTGCCAAGCAGCCACTGTGCAGTCAAAATGTAATCAGTCAACAGAATAGGCTTCTTGGACTTCAAAAATTTCTCTCTTTCTCTTTCTCTCTCCCCTTCTAAAATGGACACTAAAGCCCCAGGCTACATAACCACTGAGGTTTTATTATAAAATACATTTCAAAATAATGGTTGCAAGTCTTGGAAGCAGAGAAGAAGATGAAAAAGAAGAAGTAAACAAGGCCTTTTTCTCCTACTAAATGATAAATTAAAAGCAGCACTTTGCTGTTCTGCCTCATTTATTATCGCGTTGCACTCTTGCTGCCAGAGTTAAGGTTGTGTCAGCGTTTCCATTATAAACCCCTATTTTCAAGGGTTTATAATTCAGCCATAAAAATGTGCTCCAGGCTGAAACTTGCCATGCAAAAGGTCTTATTGTAGGACCAAGCTTAGGGACAAATTTAGAGGAGGGAGAATTGGGTTGGCTGTTCTGAGATTAAAAATGGGAACAAAAAATTATCATAATTGTTGGGCCTTCTGTCCAATTCAGAATGTGTCCTGGATCTTATAGGGACCTGAAATACCAAAAGAAGATGAAAAACGGAGTGTGTACTTTTTTTTCATTTGTGAAAACAGTCATTATAGGGACAAAGTAGCACCGGGTGTAGGTGTATGTTAAATGACAACTTACAGCATTTACTCTTGCATAGAAGCTGTACATATTGCTACCAATTTAGAAAAGCGAGTGTCTGTTCTATGGGGTTATTTTTTATTTTACAACAACTCTTGTAAAATGTATAAAGATGAATTATTACGACTCAGCCACAGAAAGCTCGGCTATTCTGAGTTTAAATACGTGTATTATTTTCTGCCTTTTCTCCTCTTTCCACCTCCCCAGATATGATCCGCAAAGTAACTTTCTTCATGCCATTGCCCCAGCTCCAGAGATGTTCCAGATGCCTTCTGTGGCATCCGTCTGCCCCTGTACCAGTCAAGGCCCAAATGTCAGTTTGATGGCCTTGTTCTGGTGGGAGCTACCAATCTTCTCAGAAAGTATATTTTCCTGGCATATTAGCCACATCCTCAATGTCATTAGACAAACACTAACCTACAAAGCGTTGAGTTTTGCATGCCTGTAACGCCCATCAGAAACTGTAAAACTCACTTGAAAACCAGAAAACTGATTTTGCTTTGGTCTCTCCCGCAGTCACAACTGGAGTGGACCCACATTCCTCACGGGAACAGTGGCTTCCAGGTAACCAGTTTGAAGTACAATCCTCATTAAGCTGAGCTTCCATTCCCATTTGTTTTGACTGCTAAGAGTTTTGTGGGATTATCTCCTGATTGCGACGCCAAACGTATTGACCAGTGGTCCTTGGATTTTAGGGTGCGTTGAAATTACCCCACCATCAGAGTTTCTGATTCAGTGAGTCTGATCCGGACCAAGAATTTGCATTTCTAACAAATTCTCAGGTAAGGTTGATGCTGCTGGACCAGCGGCCGTACCTGCAAACCACTGTTAGATCCTCTGAATAGGTACTCATGAAAATAAACGAGCACTGCATCACTCTAAATGGCACAGGATTCTAAAGTATTGTCTTCTCTGAGCCTTTCAAAGTATCTTAAAAGGAAGCCGTTCGAGCTTACAGAATGCTTGCAATAACGCAATGATCCGGAGTTTACAGATGACCAAATTAAGAGCAAGAGCTCTGTCTAGTGCCAGGTGGTAAATCAATGGCAGAGCCTGGATGAAGAATCAAAATTCCAGACTTTTAATTCTACCGTCCAGGTGTGTTGTGACCTATGCCGGCCAATTGGCCGTTCTTCATAAGATTAAATAACAACATGTGCTCCCCACAGATGATTTTTAAATGGAATCATGATGTATTCAACATGCACCCCCGAAACTCACTGTTTCCATGGCCATAGAGCACAAAGATCTACTTTATATACCCCCCCCTTTTTATTTCAATTACTATCAAGCCTGCCTGAAGAAACACAACATGAATATGGAGACAAGGGTTCTTATTTCTGGGGTTTCTGGGGGTGATAACCATGGGAGTCCAACAGCGTCACAATAAAACACACAAAGAGTGGTTTAAAAATTATCTAGGCAGCAGTGAACATGGCCCTGTCTGACCACTGCACCCAAGAAAGGCAGGCAATCCTAAATTACAGAAATAATGTGATGTAGAAGAGAAAAAGACAACTGTGGACAAAATAAGGGAGGAAAGTTTTATTAATTCTAAATACGCTGTCCCCATTGGGTTTACTCGAGCGTTTCTGCTAATAGGTTCCAGATGTTCACGTCCAGGAAGTAGCTACCTACGATAAAACAGTAGCTTGCCTCCTTTCAGTTAAAAGGGTGAAATCGTGGACCGAAGGGCTGATTTACAGTTTAGTTAAATCAGAGCCCACAGCATGAGCGAGTGGAGAACGCCAAGCGGTGGGCGAAGGTGAAAACGGCTGTTGGAAAAGGCTGGCTGCTCAAGAGTTAATACCAACCTTTTCTCTGAATGCAGCCTTCTGTAGTAGCTAATGAAGGTAATGAAATATGACATGTAGTTTGGCCCTTGACCATGGAGTGCACCCCCCTCCCCTCTGTGCTGCGAACAAAGCCAAAACAGATGTAGCAACTTCTGTACGGTTTGGGGTTGACGTTTGTTACACAGAGCAGGTCACTGTGCTCATTCCCAGAAAACGTTTGCCTCTGACACACGCGGCGTCATCTGAGAAAGATGCTGCCTTTGTTTGGGATGTGGGGAGAGACGGAGAGAACACAAGGGGACACATGAGCTGTTATTAAAATTAAGCCAAATTTCCCTCCTGTCCTTTGCCCTGCTTCTCAGCTGCCCTGGGTCTGCCTACTTCTTCCAGTGACCCTCTAGAAAGTGGAAAAACAAAAACAGCATTCTGCCCTTCAGGGAAAATCAGAGTCAGCTCTGCCCTAGCAAAAGCGCTTTCAATAGAGCTGGATTTGTAGAAAAATCCCTCTGTACTTTCTGACCAATCTTTAAGAGTCAAAAGGCAGAGAATGCCTCCCAAACGTGGTTGGAAGTTTCTTTTTGATCGCCACCTATGCTGATCTCATTAGATTATGAAAAGGCCACATCTTCTTGGCCAACATCAACATTTTAGGTTTTCTGACTAATGTCAGTATCCTGGCTTCTCCCTGCAAGCTGACACATCTCCAGTGAATATTTGCTTCTTGCAATAAAAAGCACCTTGCTTGGCTTTGCTGCTGGTACTAATTACAGCTGTGCTGTACCTAGCCCCTTCCCTCTTGAGGACCACTGAACTCTTTGTGTGATTTTCCTCCCCTCAGGGATATCACTCAAGTGCTTTTCTTTAAAGAAAATCTCATCAAGTCTTGGCCTAATACAGTATCTATTTTTTTTTTCCAAAGGATCAGCAAAGTTAGGTTAAAAAAAGGAAGAGGAAGAGGAGGAGGACGAAGAGAAGGAGTTTTGACAATTGATAGCCTATTTCAAGTGTTATTTATCATTCCCTGCAAAGACACTGACATGTGCCTTTTGAAAGGGGATACTGTACCTTTAACCTTGACTCTGAACGCATTCTTAATTTGGGACGCAAGCTGAGGTTCAAAAATGGATAGCCTTTGGGTGGCGGTTGGGGGAGGGGTGTGGTGGGATTTATTTATGAGGCGTGTGGAAAATTTTGACATCACATGCTCAAGCCATTACTCACACGTTACATGACACAAGATTGGCCCTTTTAATGCAGCGACATCACATAAAAAATTTGATTTTGTCCTCTGACAGCGGGCTGGTCCTTTGCTGCTCACCCACCTCCCCTGTGAAATGTAATCTTTTTAGGTTAAAGGCCAGAGGAAAGTGATTCAAGTAAGCCACGGCTTTCACCAGACCCCAGAAAGCTGGGTTTGGACCGAGCTCCTTCATTCAGCACAGCCGCAGGAGGGGCAAGAATGGAGGGCTGGTTGTGTGGGAGGGTTTTCCATGGCAGGACTCCCACCAGAGCACTTTTCAGTACTTTATGCCAAAGCCCTCTGCACCATCACCCCCAGCTGCTTCCTGATAGCAGGAAGGAAATTGAGGAGGACTCTGAGCTACTCATCAATTTTAAGAAACACTTTGCCCTTCGTCTAATCAGACAAACACATCTATCTATTTAATAAGCTGCCTAATAAGAATCAAAGCTGGAAGGCAAAACACCCAACACCTTCAGGTTACTTAGTCCCTTATTCAAAGCCTTCTTTTTCCCCCACTATGTTTTATGATTACAAGACAGTCCTGGAACAGGCAGAGGGAGCCCCTTTTACAGAAGCAGCACCTAAAGAGTGGCCCCTGTGATGTTGGACATGCACAGTTTATGACCTGACTGAAGCCACTCACCCAACAGCTCCTCATTTTCTCTATATAATGAATTATTCTCCATCTTTTCTGCATCAGGAGGATGTCTGTGAAGGGCTATAGATTGCATGTTTTCATCTCATTAAACAAAATTCACATATTATACAAAAATTGCTGCGACCCTATGCCACTTATCTGAACTTTGCACTTTTCATGTTGGAAGAATGTCGTGGTGTACAAATGACCTCGGAGTTGACATCCTAGGCAAGGCAGGTGAAGTACCTCTGTGTTCATCATCATAAAGAGACATCTAGTATCTAAAATTCCTGCCTGCCTGGCCATTCATAAACACACCCAGGACTGAATGGTTAGACTCATATTGGCAGAAAAACAGCAAGCTCTTGGAAAGCAAGCTCAGTGCTTGGAAGATGTCCTGGCTCAAGCAAACACATACTCCAAGCTGAGTCCTCTGGATGTCATAAGCTACTGGCCATGGCCTGGGAAGGGTAGGGAGAAGTCATAGGCTCAGACTATGGCAAGGAGTCTGGGAGGAAGATCAGATCCCCCGAGCATCTGGCTTTGATACACCTGCCAAGAAAATTCCATCCAGAGTCCAGAGACTATTCCCATGACTTTGCTGTGTTAAGAAATCCCATTGCCTGAGTTGAGCAGAATCATTCTCTTCATTTCGAAGACTCGCCTGCTCACGCAGCCAGGGCTGGCTGTTGAACAGCCTACATTGCCATGTTCACGGCTAAGATCTGAGATGCATCTCAAGCAACTTACAAACCAGAGTCAGTCTTCACTGGGATTTACTGAGCATGGAAATGCAGGCTTGGTTGGCGAGAGGTGACAGGAAACGAGAACATGTTTATGTTATGAAAACCCTGATCATGTGCCAGGTGTCCTGTAAGGTCTCAGAGAGCAGAGACCATGGCCCCTGCTGCTGCGTTTCCAGAATGACATGGTCCTTGCCTCGATGTGGATCATTAATTCCTTAACTCACTCGGATCCCTATCAGGAATTTCATTCTTTGACAACAATTGCTTAAAAGTGCACGTAAACATATCCTCCTGAGCATGACTAGCCATGGACGTGATTGCCTGGACATACAATCCTACCTGGACACCAAGGAATGGACGAGGTGGCCTCTCCCACTTCCTCTCAAGTTCTGCCTTGTGCAGCTGGTGGAGGTTGGACCCATGAAATCACTGATATTTGAAGGCTTCGGGTCTACAAAATCAACAGATTCATAGGGTTCAACCTAATACATCTCTGAGTTTGGTAAATAGACAAGTTTAACGTACAACTCTTATGCAAATCACAGCAAACAGAGCTAGGACATCACTTCCAAGAGAAATGTTTGTTGTCTAATGTCTTGATTGTATTATTTAACAGATATCTAATTTTCTTTTGCCTCTAAAGCCCAAAGTGTAACATTTTTTCTTTATAATTCAGACGCAGGGAAAATAAAGTCAGGAAGGATAGTACACAGCATTACCAAAACCATTAATTCTTTTGCAGGGCCATTATAAATTCAGGAATGAGGAAGAGGAGGTCTAGGAGACATATGCAGACAGACTTAGAAGCATTAAGTCAACAGAACTCTCGATGTCCTGATGATATGAAAAAGTAATGCTGCTGGTAGCAAAGAAATGAACTGCTCTCTCCATAAGCTCACTATTCCTTCCTACAGCCCAAGCAGTGGAAAATTACAGTTTTCCAATAAGAGAGACCAACTGCAGCTCTGCTGTTTCATTTCAGAATGAGTACACATGTCACACAAAAAGAGAAGCCCGACAGGATCTAGAAGTCACCCAATGCCGCAGAGAGGACGTGAGGGCCTGACAAAGCTGCAAGCCTCAGAGGGACTCAGGAGGCTGTGGGCGCCTCCACAGATCCTAGTAATTGGAGTACAAGTCAGAGCAACATAGGTCAAGGTCATGCAGAGGTCACAGCACCTCTGCTGATGGGCCCATAATGGTCTGGGTGATGTAGGCTTGGCAGAAAAAATGGGTACAGCAGCATAAAGAGATGGCAAAGGGAACCAAAATCTGATTCACGGCTTGTTTATGGAAGCCTATGGATAAAACCATTTTAACCCCTCCCTTCCTGAGGCTGTCACACGTGTCCTTGTGTGCTGAAGAGTTTCCAGGTTGAAGAAATGTTACATGAAAAACAAACTGAAACCCATCCATGTAGGTCAGTTGTTGCAGCCAGTGGAGAGAGAAAATTAATGTGAATTTTAATGAATCAGGTTATACATTTGATGTGACCTCGTGACCTGCTCCTATAAGGCCACAGCATTCATGGACAGTGTCTCTGGGAACTCCAGAAAGTGACAAAAGGCTGGGGACTCCTGGGCCCACCAGTTGGATTTTAGGGTTATGAAAATGCAAAAAGTCACTTCCTCACTCAGAGCTGAAGTCCCAGGGAGGCCAAGGGAAATTGTGAATCAGTGAGGGCCAGAGAATAGCTGAAATCTTCGAGTCTGATTTATAACGTGACCAAGAAAGAAGCCAAGCAGAGCAGAGGTAGAGGCTGGTATCAGACTGTATCTACCCCAGTGGACGGTGGAGAAGGGAGTAGGGTAAGTCATGACGCTATGCTGTATCCCTGGCACTGTGCTACCCCCAGTTTCTTCATCTGAAAACTGGGATTAGAGAAATGACTATTTAGATAAAATACACTAATGGATTAGAAAAGCCTTCTGAAAACTTTCAACCACTCTGGGCTATTAATATCACTGCTGTTATGACCATTCTGTTCAGACTAATTGTATTTTTAAGACTAGGTTCTTTGGTTTATTTATTTATACTAACTCTTTATTTCTATAAAAGATAGAAAAACAATGGTCTCTGTTGACATCAAAATTCCTCTCAGGGAGGGAATCATAGTTTTAAAGAAGGTGTCCTTCACGAGATGCTTGAGGGGAAGGTGAGGCCTGAGGGCACAGGTCAGAAGGAAACAAAAGGATGTGTCAGAACTGAAATGCATTCAAAACAGGAATTGAGGAAGGACTTGTGAAGACAAAAAAAAGGAAGAGGAGAGACATCCTAGGTGATAGGAAACCCAACTGGCAAAAGCAGCCAAAGGTGGATCTGGGAATGGACTCATCTTCTCAAACCTTCACACACACGGCTACACCTCCCGGGTTTGTCTGAGGGAAATTCGGGAGGTTGGCTGAGCACCTCAGCCCTGTTGAATATCACAGACAGCAGAAGAACATCAAGATACTTTGCAAGATGAACTGATTCATCAGAAGCAGGAGCGTGGAGGTCAGAGGGAAGCGCAGGGATGCTTGAGCCCTTCAGAAATCTGCAGAGCCTACTGCACTCACCAAAGCAAGTTTGGGACTCTTTTCCTGGAATAGTGATCAGAGCTGTCGTCGCACAAGGCGGGACAATTAAGTTCTTAAACTCATTCTAGAAAAGGTGCTACATACATCATTGCTGAATATCACTATAGTCACTAGATGGCCAAGGAAGGTGCTTCAAGAGTGACCACGGTTGTATCCTATAGTTTGCTTTTTTTCTTCTTCTGTTCTGATGCTCATCCACAAATTCTACTTATGCCAGCCAAACTTAAAATAATGATATAGCGGGGTTCCTCTGAAACTCTGGCCACTGATACTTCCTCAATCAGCTTCTCAGTCTGTGAAGACCATGACCATGTAGTCCTCTGAGCTACCCCCAGGAAGTCAGACAGCATCTTTAAGGGTCAAGTTCATATTCTTGCTACAGCCAAGAGAAGAAGAATACAAATTTCCGCTCTGCCCATGCAAGGGCAAGCCATAGGGACAGCATCTTTGGGGATCAAGTTCATATTCTTGCTACAGCCAAGAGAAAAAGAATAAAAATTCCCTCTCTGCCCATGCAAGGGCAAGCCATGGGGAAAAGACACTTTACTCTGGGATGATAATTTCTCACCCCTGATCCCAGGAAAGGCCAATCAGGGTGTGTGTCTTGGTTCTTCTGCCACTTGCCAAACCTGGTAGTTACAAACCCAGGGCTCCTCCCTTCTGAGTGTAATAACTACAACCTCCTAATAATAAGCCAAACAGTAGTGATGCTGCCTGGAAATGAATGTTACCACTTAGATTCTAATAAAAGAGAAGTTGGAACAAGCTATGCCAAGTGCCTTTTATTTGTACTTATTTCAATTATATAGCATATGTTCTTCGTGGAATTGTTAAAAAGGGACTTGTTTATTTTTGTCCACTGTTTTATCCCCATTCGTAAAACAAAATTTTAGTCCCTGACTCAGGCCCATACCTCAGGTACATTCAACCCTGTTCGATGCAATTTGACAAATATGTACTGAGTATCTAACACCAGGAATGACTGATGAACATTTCCTGAGTGAATAAACAAGACAAAATCATTTTCTGTGAGTGGGAGGTGGATAAAAAGGGCACAAGGAAAGGTGGCAATGGAACCTGTACCCCTGTATATAAAGGTTCCCCCAAGAGAATTGGTCTGCAACTAATTGTATCAGCCAAGAAAGAACAAAAGGCATCAAATCAGGGTATGTAGATGTGACTTTTGATACTGCTGCTAATTATTAAATTAATTCTGGGCATGTCAATTCATTGCCCCAGGTCTCCATTTCCACAGATACAAAAATGAGTGCATCAGTCCAGACCATTTTCTTGCTCCAAACTGTGGTTCTACATGACTTGTAAGAATTCCAGATTGGCCAGCATCCCACTGATGTAGAGATGCACGTGCTGATGAGTCCAGCCGACCATTGTATGCATATGTTCATGCTGTCATTGTCGGGTTTGTGGTTGTCATCAATCTACGAAGACTCTTCCTGTACAACAGCATGCTGTGAGACCTGAGCATGTCTGCAGCCCTTCTCTCTGCTCCAGTTTTCCTGCCCAAGGTTTCTTGTAGCTTTTAGATTCTGGCTTTCTCTAATAGCTTAGTCAAAAGAAGGGTGGGGAAATGTGTATGAAAATCTATGCATTTTTATCTATCCTCACCATGAGAGAAATAGCTCACCTAAAAGCATGCATTCCTTCTGAAGTCATCCTTGTTTACGAAGGACAGCACATTATCCCTGCCAAGGGGAACAAATGAATCAATTACCATGGTGATGTGGTTAAATCCTTAAAGTTCAAGACTATGGAAACTATGCCTTAACAATATGTTAGATGCAAAATATACGGCATATTTTAATTAAATTATGTCTGTATAAAACCCAACTTTGAAGATGAGGTAACAGACAATTCTGATGTCTTCTTCAGGGAAAAGGACCAGAGAGGAAATGCAGCAAAGGCAATCAGAGAAGCAATTCCATGGGGAAGGGGTAAGGGAATGAACCCTATACCAAACTCTATATATTTCTCACTATAAGAAATGGCCTTGAGATTTTAGGCAATACTGAATCACCTTTTATTTTTTATTTTTGTTATTTATTCATTTAATTATTTACTTGGAGATGAGGTCTCATTCTGTTACCAAGTAGAATACAGTGGCATAATAACAGCTAACTGCAGCCTCTAACTCCTGGGTCCTCCCAGCTCAGTAGTCCCCGAGTAGCTGGAACTACTGACAAGAGATACCACACAAGGCTAATTATTGTTTATTTTTTGTAGAGGTGGGGGTCTCATTGTGTTGCCCAGGCTTATCTCAAACTCCTGGCCTTAAGAGATTCTTGGTCTTGTAAGAGATTCTTGGTCTTGATACCTCGGTCTTGTAAGATGCTAGGATTATAGGCAAGAGCCACCAAGCCCAGCTCACTAAATTGTCTTTTGGTGATCACGACATTCAACAGTCTCGCTTTGTGGTTGAGAGAACCCCAAATATTTTGCAGCAGAAGCATCCCAGGCATTGCTAATAGGACACAAGTTTTGTGGCTGGCAGGTGAACCTATACTAACCTCAGGGTGAAGGGTGGGAAGGGAGAAACTAATGCAGCTGCACCTTTGCCTTAGGGCTCTCATAGCGCCAGACCCTAAAAGGTTGGCATTGTAGCCACAAAACATAAATGGACATTGCTCTTCCCCAAAGACTCTGGCTGATCAAGCTCATATTTTTGATGGCATTTGAGATGTGGGTGCCTACTTTATCCTAGCAGTTGCCTTGAAAGCTGTGTTGTGTATACATGTAATCACCCATTATCATACAGCTCTTTTCTATTCAAATCTGATACAAGGTCATCTAATAATCAGAATCTTCTGACCAATTTCTCCCTCCTTGTATTCTTCCTTTCTTCCTTTTTTCAGCCCACTGATACCCACATTAAAGAAAACTCCAGATATATGTGTTAGAGATATCTACAGCCATTGAGCTAATTGCCCCAATATAATCTGTTAAATGCTACTCAGAATTATCCATTTTTCTAAGGAAAGACACCCCACCTACCCACCATTCGCTCAGGACTCTAAGGTCTAATTTTCTTTCCAATGTATCTTTTGAGTAAGCATCGTCTCAGGCACTGTGCTAAATTACATGTATCAATTTTTTTAATGGAATCTTCCCAGAATCCCTCTGAACTTGGCACTCTTAGGACTACCATTTTACATTTAAAGATGATAACTTGCTCTAAATCACATATCTAGAAGTATAGGATCCAAGGTTCAAAATCAATATTTAATGTCCACATTCAGGAGCTTACTTAAGGAAACCCTAACTTTCAGTATCCTTCTATTTAGGGATAGGGAAGGAGCAGGAAGAGATGTGTACATTGAAAACAGTCCACTTTCCTTCTTGAGAACACTCCATCACAAAGGCTTTAGAAGAAAATGTGATGGGGGGAGTGTAAGAGTGAAAACCATATCCTTGGATCATGAGTATATTTTCATTCTCAGAAGAAAACAATTTCTTCAGGGGAATAATTGAGAAAGAAATGTCGTGGGGAGACGTGTTGGATTTCATTCATCTCCTTTTTGTCAAGGAAGTGATGGTGGTTGAGATTCCAGTTTTATTGTTGTGACTGTTAATTATTATTGTTATTGATGTTAAATAATTTTAAGTATCAGAAAGGAGAGAAGAGTTGGACACATTAGGAAGCTGGGCTATAAGCTTGTGCAAGTGATGACTCCTTGTATTTTGTGTGTCAGGTGGAGAGAAGAAGATGGGTGAATGGACACACAAAAGAAAGAGACAGACAGACACATACACCATCCAGAGTCTACCAAGAGCTTTTCTACCACTATGCCTTTGATAATTGTCAGCTGAGCGGAAGTGAATAGGATGAAATGGAAGGGAGAAGCATGGGTAAGAGAGATTTAAGAGGAGCTTGGAGTAGATGTCCTTGATCATGACATGCCGTACAATGATTTAAGCATATTAGTTCAGAGGGGAGTGAAGGAATGCACTAGCTTGCGTCTCCAGAGAGCCAGAGGAACAGATTAGGAGAGAAAGAAGAATGAAGAGCTAGAAGGGAGCATACAGTGAGCAGAGCATACAACCGACCAGGGCAATAACCAACCAGCTAGAACAAGGGCTCAGGCATGAGGACACCCACAAGTCAAGAAGCCACCTCAAAATGCTATTTAGAGGAGCAGAATTTGTAACAGTTGATCGATGATTCAGTGCTGAATAGATTTTGCTCTCTCATATGTGTTTTTTGATGTGGGTTTTTGTTTTTGTAATGCACTTATACTAAGCAGTAAGAGCAATGGTTTCCAAATGTAGGAGGTTGATGAGAGGACAGGGGCTCTCCTCTGCTGTCAGGGTGAGATGACCCTGCCACAATCCCAAGGTGCAGGTGGAGCTCCTAGGAGGAATTAAAAGGCCTCTTTAAGGCTATTCCTGAGGCTGAAACCTCTTTTCAGTGACAAGCATCATGAAAGCTATAATGCAGGTCAGCTTCACCAGGCAGACGCCATGTAGAGTGATGTGGTAACTCCCCTGAAAATGGCAATGAAAGTGCACTTGACCCAGGGAGGTGCCACTGCATAGCCTGCCACAGTGGGGGAAAGGGAGCCTGGCCTGCAGCTGCACTGGAAGAAGTCTGCGTCCTCTCACGTAGACCAGAGCAGGCCTCACCACCCAATCAGATGCTCTAGAACCCAACCCTGAGCTGTCACGGATTTATGAACTCCACTCTGTACAGCTCTGCATGCTTCACGGTGCTCCTTTCCACTAAGCCTACTTCATGGTTTACATCATTAGCAACGGGAGTGCATTTACAGGGGGAGGCAGTGGAATACAGGATCTTGAAGAGGGAGGGAAGATTCTGAAAATGTTCTCATCTCTCCATAAGACTCACCCTTAGTGTCCTCAAGATCTGGGTTACCAAACATGCCCAGGACCAAATGGAGGGTATTTCAAAGTATGTTTTCTCTTTAAGCTCTAGTCATTATAAAGAAAGTTTAAAAATGAGCTTCATTATGTAGCGTAAACTTGCCTATAGTTTTCAGAAATCACGAGACCATCAAAATTCTACTTAGTCTGGTAAAAATGTCAGCTCCACCCAATCTTCCACCAGACAGGGGCCACCTGCCCTTCCTTCTGCCTAGTTTGACTTTGTGTGACCTTGCTTAGTAGCAGTTCAAGGAAACTAAAGCATTTTCTTGCAGTCCCCCCATTTCGATGTCTAACTCCTCAGCCCTTACAACAAAACAAAAGCAAATCTGCAAAGGAAAAGTTGGTTACACACACTTTGCCCTTCAGATGTCCTGGCTGTTGGATCCCAGATCTGAGGCTTTGTATTGAGTATTTCTTTTCTCCAGGTTGCCTTAAACCTGGCTGCAGCCTCCCCTACCTCATCCACCCTAACACTGAAAAGAAAATTAAATCCTATGATTCAAACCCAGCCCTGCAGAAATGAAGAGTACAGCTCAACCAAATAGTCTCTTACCATTTGAATCAAATAGATTGTGGATTGGTCGTGGGATTATCTTGGCATCTGATGGAACATTCTCTTTCAAGGATGATCAAAATTCTGTTTGCATAGGAAGTTTACAAATGCATATGTTTAAAAATTCTCTAATAAGATATGTATGTAACAAACTCACCAATGACTTGGTTATTATTGGTCCTTATATCTAATGATTTCTTTCGAGTTGTAATTTGTTGTCATCCCATCATCTTACTGAGTTTCTTCAGACAATAATAATATCTAAAGTTTTTAGAGCATTCCATAAACAGTTTATGCAAACTATTTTCATGCTTATTATTCTAGTTAGTCTTGATGTAGGCCTACAAGTTATGGTATTTTTTATAATTATTCCTGTTACAGAAGAATAAATGGGATCTTGAAAAAAAAAGACTAAGCCAAGGTCATTCAGCTAAAAGTAATGGAGGAGCTTGTACCATCAGAGAAGTTTTAGAATTGGATTCAAGTCCAGTCTCTGATACTAGCTAGCTGCATGGTCTTGAGTAAATCACTCACTCCTCTGAGCTTCCCTGTCCTAATCTGTTAACTAGATGATTGCCATGATCTCTCAAAGCCCTTAAATTCTGTGGCTTTATAATCCTAAATGATTCCTTTCTCTGGGCCTCCATACCTCCATCTAAAAACAAAAGGATACTACTACTTGGGAGAACTGAAATTAAAAGCAATCAAGCAAGGCAGCACACTGAGTAACCTTAAGACAAATACACCAAATGGAAAAACCATTTTGTGACACAAAGTCCAGCTCACGGTCCCCTAAAATCTGCCTTCTAGTGTGAAAGTATCAAAATTCCCACCTCCAGGGGACATTTAGTTAATATCCTTATCCCGTCACTACGATGACGATCAAATCACTGGAAAGTGGTATTGGCTTGCTTACTTTAGAGACCACCCTTAGTCTTACCTTTCTTCTGAATTGTAGTCCCCAGTTTCAGACATCTGAGTCTACATTGTGCAAAGCTCTACGAGCCTCTTCTCTCTGTGACAGGTATAACCTAAATTTCCCAGGGCACAAAGCCATTTGGCTAATACCCATGGGACAAAGAATCACAGGCGTTCTTTGGTCCCTTTTCTTTCTAATAGGAAGAAGATCATCTCTTTCATAATGATTTTGTTCCCTTTGCTGTGATGGTCTCCTTCAGGAGTTCAGTGGCTTATGACCATTTGGGGAGTCAGGTCCAATCCCCATCCCTCACTTGATTCTGGCTGTGTTGAGACTGTGCTGACCTTTTATCTGCATTACATCTTGCAGAATTCTCTTGTTATCACCATTTAAGGATGAAGAAACCAAGGCACAAAGAGATTAAATAACCTACCCAAATGTCATATGGATAATGACTGTTGGACTCTATAATTCAACTCCAAAGAGGCTGATTCTGGTTTATGGTATTCACCAGCACTCTGCTGCCTACTCACCCAATAATAAGGGGAATGGAGAGACCTCCACAGGGGTGAGTCTTCCAGGTACTAACTCTCCCATCACTGGAAGGGGTGCAGGAATCTTGTTCATCTTAGGGTCTCCACTTGGCTAAAAGTGCTGAGATCTTAGGGGCCTGAACCTGTCTTTAAAGCCCTCCCAACTCCCCTCAGGCAGTCCTGTCTGCTTCTGACATAATGAATGTCTTTCTATTCTGTGTTCCCATTGCCCTGTTTTTACTTCTATTTATCACACTATAGCATAGAAAGTTATGGTCTGCCTCCTCTAGAAATTCTTGCAAATCGGCTTCCTTCATTAGCTCCTGACCATAGACATGTTTGTTTGAGCTGTTATCATGTTATAAAAAGCAGATGGGGAAGGTTCCTCCAGTTTGCCACAGTCTACACCACTCCTCATTGCCTCACCCCTGCCAGGTCACACATCTACAGTACCTGCCTGCCCTCTGATTGGATTGAAGGTTAAGCCCTATAAGAACAATCCATTTGGCAGAATAGACTATGTCTTGCTCATCTTAGTACCCTCCAGGAAGCTTAGTACAGTATAATAGAAACAAAGCTCATGACGTGTTTGGTGAACAAATAAGTGAATGAACAGATGAATGCGTGAAGACTGCCAGGCAATATAAAGACACACAGGCACGAAGGTGGCAGGTAAGGTAGCAACTCATTGGGCAAACTCCCAATATGGCAGCAGTCTTAATCTCCTTATGTCTATTAACTCAATTTATAAAGCAGATATGATAATACTTACCTATGTCTCACTAAGGCACCACATGAAATAATTAGCTAACGTCTATAAGGCATTCACTGCACTAAGTGGTAGATATTAGTCCTACTGTGAATGCTCAGCTCTGGGCCTCCAATGAATCCACTTCTAAGAGAGCTGACAAACCAAACACCAACGGTTATCCAGCTACCTGCTGGCTCTGCAAACAGGTAGCTACCCAACCAAAACTATGTGAACATATTTCTCAGAGCAAACCAGAATCTTCTGTTTCCCCCCAACTCCATCATCTCTATCTCACCCTCTCTGATTTTGAGTTAATGTGTAGGTGGGGAGGGAAGATGCGCTAATAAATGAGGCAAAATTCTTAGCAGGTGGGCGGCGCCTATGGCTCAAAGGAGTAGGACGCTGACCCCATATGTCAGAGGTGGCGGGTTCAAACCCAGGACTGGCCAAAAACTGCAAAAAAAACAAAAAAAAACAAAAAAATAGATCCTTAGCAGGTGGATTGCAATGGAAGAGGGGGACAGTGAACAGAAGTAGAGGGCGGTGTCAATTCTGGGAATGTTTTCTTTCTTGACCTGGAAATTGGTTGTGTAGGTGAAAATCAATTAAGCAGCTTACTATTTGATTACTTTTCTAAATATGCATTTCAAAAAATGTTTTTTTAAAAAAGATAAGTGATTCATCCAAAAAATCAGTGGCCATAATATGTTCCTCATTTCAGGATTTTACCAACCACAGACTCCTTGAAGCTGACCCTCCATGGAGGCCAACCCCATGGCAGTCCTTAGAGCCATAGCTCTTACACCAAACCAGAAGTAACCCTTGCTAGCTGTGCCAATGGTTATTAGCATAACTTCCTTCCTTCTCCTGTACCTCAGATCCACTAAATCCTCTGACAGTCAAGGACTCCTCCCAGAGCAAAGACACTGATCATGGCTATCAGCTGGGTCCCTTGGCAGCTCAGCTCCAGGCAAGATTTGTTCCCTTGTTTGTCTGGAGCTTTGGTTTTAATTTGTAATGTTTGCTTAATCTACTATTAGTTGGGCTGAATTTAATTTAACTCATTGTAGCAATTCATTTCTTTCAATCTTCTGTTATTGGGTATCACTCTTAAGTCGTAAGTGATTTTGCTTTTCTCTAATCATCATGTAGGAATCTGTCGGCCCAGTTATTCCTCTTTGCAAGTAACATCTGCAATTAAAAATATATATAATTGCAGGAAGAACCAAGGGATGGAAAGGCTGAGTGGAATCTGCATTTTCAATTTTTTCTTTCTATATTTAAATGAAATCAGGCAAAGTAATGATGAAGGGGTGGCTTCCTCTCCCACCCCCACCACTGGCAACAGCCACATGGAGAAATGAAGGTAACAGACGGATCCTCTTTCTAACCATAAATCAGAAAGCCAAAACCAAGCACATAGCAATTACTTTTAAAAGTTAAAACAAATAACAACAACAAAAATAAAACCTCTAGCTTGGCTTAGAGCCAATCAGATCACTTGCATGGTTATGATCACTCTGAATGTACATAAGAAGTAATTATCAGGGTCTTCACTGTCTAATGAAAAGGTTGTTCAGCAGGTGGATTTGTGGCAAAGATGACTTTCTCTAGGAATTTTAAAATATGCAATAGGTGTTGTTCAAAGAAGGCTTAACACCATCTTTTCTTTTGGCCAACACCTTAAATTACCACTCACATCTCACCTATACTGAAACACTAGGATTTATCGTGTTTCTTTTTTTTTTTTTTTTTTTTTTTTTAGAAAGAATCAAACTTTGTCACCCGTGGTAGAGTGCTGTAGCATTATAACTCACAGCAACCTCCAGCTCTTGGGCTTAGGCAATTCTCTTGCCTCAGTCTCCCAAATAGCTGGGACTATAGGCGCATGTTTCAATCAATTCAACTTACTACAAAATCTCTAAGGAGTTTTTTTTTTTAATCACCATACTTAAAAGTAGAGTGATAATCACCAATTTTAGTAAACATTTCTCCAAGGTAATGGAAGATTGCCAGATAGTACATAATATAAGTGTGCAAAACACTTATGCCTGGCTTATAATATGCATTCAACAAGTATTAGAATCATGAGTACAATACTAACTATGATAACATCGATTGTTATTATCCACAATATCTCATCCCATCTCATTTCCTTATTTCTATGGTGCAACAAATCACCAGGCTAAATCTTTTCAAAGCTTACACTTCCAAATAGATGAGGTGTTTCTTTTACTTATTTATTTATTTTTGTAGTTTTGGCCAGGGCTGGGTTTGAACCCACCACCTCCAGCATATGGGGCTGGTGCCCTACTCTTTGAGCCATAGGCACCACCCAGATGAGGTATTTCTAATCTAAGTATACCAGAATGTTTTTCACCAGCATTGGTTATTTCCATAATGAAACTCATTCTTAGTGTAAACCTAAACTTGGCAACCGAAACCTCATGCAAGAGGAGGCCCCTAGAAATCCCTTAGAAGTGGCCTTCAAATATCCAAGCTACGAAGGAAATTATTCACTCAATTTGCTCGGACCCAGTGGTTCTCAACCTTCCTAATGCTGCAGCCCTTTAATGCAGTTCCTGTGGGTCACGACCCACAGGTTGAGAACCGCTGCTCTAACCATATCACATAGCACACCAATTGTGCAGAGTTTTTCTGGAAGTACCTTTAAGGACCCAAATCTCATCTGTTGTTCACCCATTTTCTAATCTGCAGTGAAACCAATCTCATAAAGGTTGCAGTGTCTCTTCCAAAGCACTATGATGAGGTAAAATACAACAAAGACTTAGGGAAAGCTGCTCCTTTTCAAATAACCAAAGTGTATGACCCTACTCTTTCTCAGGCTCCAATAGCTGTGACTTCACCTATAAAAATAAAATGGCAGAAAATAGACATATCAGGAGAGACCTGGAATCTGGGTCTAGGCTACCAGTTAGCACAAAACAGCCTAAACTATATTACTCGTACAAACACATATACACATGTGAAAGGGTAAGACAGGATTCTCTCTCTTTCAGCTCTGTTATTCTATAGGGCAGTAGTTGAACAATATTCACCTGTGCAGGAGATATTTAAAAGCTAATTGTTTATGCAACATAAATAATCGTAATGTATAAGCTACCAAAAGGAAGTATATAGAAAGGCTTAGATTTGCTCTGTGCATTCAGTAGAGGTGAGTTTATCTTGTATCTAAGTTATGGATCAGCAAACTTGGCCCACGAGCCAAGTCTAGACAACCACCTGTGTTTATAAATAAAGTTTTATTGGAACAGAGCCACTCATTCACTTATATATTATCTGTGGCTTCTTTTACGCTACTAACGGCAGACTCGGGCAGCTGATAACAGAGATTTTATGGCCCACAAAGCTGAAAATATTTACCATCTGGCCTTGTACAGAAAAAGTTGACCCCCTTATTTTTAAAAGGGAAATATAAAAAAGACAGACAGAGAGCTGAGTCTTGAGGGGTGGGTAGGGACTGAATGGGTGAGAGTGCTCTCCAGACAGAAGGGATTCAGGACTCACAGAGGGAACTTGGGACAGAAGGGCCTAAATGATTGAACTGGAGTATGAAAGATGAAACGGACTCAGATTAGGGGCATGCCAGAGAACCACAGGAATCTAAGCAAGAAATCTGGGCTTGATTCTGTAGATAATCAGCCCATATTGAGAGTTTCTCAGAAGAAAGTAGACAAAAGTAAAGATTTAAAGAAACCCAATCAAATATCATGGTTTTTTCTCTTTCTTTTCTTTCTTTTTTTGAGGGGGTGCGAGTTGTGTTTTGAGATTCCTGGGACAAGACATTGAAGGCCTCAGCACCTCAGGAGCTGTGGAACTGGACATAAAGCCATGAATAAGGGAGACAGTAGGAAGTGCTAAATGATGTGACTTGTGATCATTGGATTTGGGGATGAGGAAGGAGGAGAAGTAATCAAGGCTTGCTCAGGGCTTCCAACCCAGGTCACATAGCTGACCACTTTATATGCAGCCACACACACTGGCACATACAATTTCTCAAGCTGACGGTTAAAGATGTACCTGAAACTTTCACGCTCTGAACAACCCCAAGTCAGCTCTAAAGAACATGGCCAGCGATCTCAGCGGTGTTTCTCTTCCCCCGTTCTCCTATAATCAATATAATACATTGACTCACTCACCGAGTCCCAGAAAGGGAGAAAAGCAGCAGTTTTCTGCTCCTCCAAGTTGCTCTGAGAAATCAGTACTCTGTCATCACTAATCCTGCAAACCTCAACAGACTCCTCTTTTAAAGACTTCAAGTAAATAGGTGGCTATTACCATCTTCGGGGGAGTTTTCTCTACCTATTCTGCTTTCCACGTCAGAGACACCCTAACTATGAGTGTTAAAAAATCACAGTTTGAGCACGTTGTGAACTTCAAGTCAATTCCTCATTTTCCCACTCAGTCTACTAAGAAGTCCCAATGGCTTTGGAACATCTATTTGGTTCCCTTGAAAACAGACAGGCCTGGTCCTCATGACCTCTATGTTACAGGGCTCTCCTTCTCCCTTGTCACAAGCTGCTCTCCCATTGCAGGGAGCTGGACATCGTTCTGGGACCCCTTTGCCCAGACACTCATTAGTACTGCATTAGTCTGTAAACTCGGAGTGAAACGCCTGGTCCACCTTGCTCTTACTTGATGTACTTGAAAGGTCTGTTGAATTTATGGCAGGATAATGTGGAGCCCAGCACCTATTTATGAGTTGATCATTTGTACCGAACCCCCCTCCAAGTGCCAAAGGCTACCATTCAACCAGGGCCTGCACTAATGCCACTGGAAGGCCAACAAAGCCAAGTGTATGAAAGTTAAAAGCATTAATAAAAGTGTGACTTATAAATTACTTCATCTTTGTCACCCTTTTTGAAATGGGGTGAGAGAGGCCAGGGTAAATTTATTTTTTAAGTGCTTTCTGAGACCCGAACGGGTCAGGCTTGAAATGCTGTAGTCTATAAATCATTCTTTGCAGATCTGGGGGATGCTGCCGCATCATAACATTAACAAATATTGATTTATTTCATCATTTGCAACTGTTTGTGGTACGACAGAGATCCTACTGCATGTAAAAAAAAAAAACTGCAAATACTTACTTGGGGGCAAAGTTGCTAACGAATACCTCTTGTAAGGGGAAAAAAAAGAAAATTTCAATTTATTTGGGATTTTCTGGCGAGGTGGTTTCCTTCAGGGTAGCTCGCATTAACTCAGCTTCCCCTCCAATACACAGATGGATGGATTTGGGGCTAAATGATTGTATGTACAAACGCCATGTATGACAAGTCCTGTTCTCAACACGGCATCATTATATGACACCAGCCAGAGCTCTTATCAGGCCTCAAAATCTAGGAAAGGATCACTTGGAGTTTCAGACCCCTGGCTACTCTGCTAAATGTTACAGCAAAGCATTAAACGAGCAGATGCCCACACTCAATTTAACTACAGGCTCGTTGGGGTCACTGCCAGTGTAGTGAAGGACAATTAACACTAAACACCTTCAAGGAAAGGGAAATGAAATTGCATGTTGTGTTGGAAAGTGTTCACAGCTTTGTTGCACCTTCTCGAAGTCCACTCCAGATTTGTTCTCTGACTTTGAGTGCTCACATTGAGACTTTTCCCAACAGGCACTGAAGAGTCATCGGAGACTGATTACTCAGAGAAGTTCAGGAGGCTCTAGAATGTCACTGAGACAAAAGATGACAAAAACATAAACAATGAATAAGAAAAGTGGACTTCAGCTATGAACTGGGCAGAGGAGGACCCAAGGAAATAATGATAAACTGGTACTGTTGCTTGAGGAATCCATGCAATAAAGTTGATATCTGTGCCCAGGCATATCTTCAAGTCTCCCATGCAACTAGGTGCTCCTTATGTGTGACAATGAGATAAATGGTACACCAGGCATTGCTAGGTGAATTACCAATGACATAGCAACAACTGAGATTCCCTCTTAACAGTGTTGCCTGGGAAAATGCACTTCCAATGGGAATGATAGCTGAAGTCAGGACCAGGGCTTCTCAACTTCGACACTAGTCACATTTCGGGCACTATTCACACTATTCACAACTTGGGCACTATTCATACAATTCACACTAATTCTTTGTTGGGAAGTAGAGGAGAGGTCTTACACACTGCAGGATATTTCTCAGCATCCCTAGCTTCTACCCACTAGACACCAGGAACAACGACCACCAACAACCCTCACTGGGACTGTCAAAAGTAACTGCAGACATTGGCAACTGTCCCTGGGAGGTGAGATGTCCCTCTGTTGAGAACCACTGGGTTAAATGGAAGAACTCAAAGACTTATCCCACCAGCAAATCTTCCTATGCCACAGACTTTAAGACTTGAGATTCAAAATGTACAACATTGGGCCAGTTTCTGCTTCTCTTCTCACCAAGAGGCTGGACTATGTGGCTGCACCTCCTGATCTTAGCCACTATGAAGGGAAGCATCAGGAAGAAAACTCCAAGGAATAGAAATCGTTGAGTATATATGAAGTAATATGAAGCCAGTAGACAACTGAGGCATGCCCACATAGGAGAAAAACTCATTTCAATTCAAGTTGGGGGAAGGGGTAATAAGAAAGGGGAGGAAGTTTGGGCACTCTCACTGAGTAAGCATGGGGTGGGGATGTTTACCACACCTTTTCTATGTGGAACATAACCACAAGAGGGACTCTACCTAAAGAAATCAAATATTCTGAACCTGGTTGTTCGTACCCTAACAATAATCTGAAATAAATTTACTTTTCAAAAAAAAAAAATTATTGAGTATAAGAGGAGAAGGAAGAGGAAAATTAGCTGCCACAGGCAAGAGTAGGAGTTAAAAAGACAGATCCCATGATGCAGTACTACTTCCCAGGAATGAGGTTCTTAGGAAAGAACGGAGCACCTTAGGAATGTTACTTCATCATAATTCAGTCCAGTGGACGGATGCCAGGGTTGATTCCTAAGACCTGCTCCATATTTAAACCAAAGAAGTCACTGTCCTCTGGCCAAGTATAAAATCTTACAATGACCCAATCATGGCAGATCATATTTTCCAAAGACGGTTGCCATAGCACCCATCCCAAAAGCTCTTCTGCAATGTGACCTTGTCAATGCCCTTCACTGGGAGATGACATCTGTTTCTCCACTGCCTTGAATCTGGGAGGCCCTGTAACTACTCTGACCAACGGAATATAGAAGAAATGGCACAATGTCAGTACTAAGAATAACACTTAACTGGCTTGGCAGCTTCTATTCCCTGCTTTTTGAAATGTTAGTTTATGGGATAGTCCCTCTCAGAACCCAGCTGCCATACTGTGAGTTTCACAATCTGCAATCTGCATGGAGAGGCCATGCAGATATGCTCTGGTCAACAGCCTGTTAAGTTCCCAGCCAGTCCTATGAGCAAGTCATCTCAATCACCCAGTCCAGTCAAACCTACAAATGACTCCAGCTCCAGTCAATATCTGACTGTAACCATCAGAAGGACTCTGAGCAAGAACCGCCCTGCTGAGCCCTGTCAACCCCAGAGTCATGAGAGATAATAATAAGCCACCAAGCTTTCAGGTAGTTTGTCATGTAGCATTAATTAACTGGAACACCAATCACATTGATATTTCTGTGACACTAAAGAGAAATGTGCACAACCAATGTTATTTGGATCAAACGAATTAATAGACATTGTCATCATCACCCCATTTATTGGGTGCTCAATATTTTCCACTTATCACATTTCATTCTTATCATCAACCTAGGAATCAACTTGGTTGAAAAACAATGACACTGAGGTCCAGAGAGCTTAAGACTTGCCAAATTGGCACAATGAGTAAGTGGAGGAACACAGATGGAAACATAGTCTGATGTCACATCCTCAATTTTCCCAGAGTTTTACCCCCAAGATGGAACAGATGAGAGCAAAGATGGGTCTATAAAATGTCACTCAAGGAATTCTATCAGAAACTCTGTCTGTGACCTTGAATCTCCAGAGATTATCAACAGCCATTGTTCTTCCCCACAGACTAACACAATGGTTTCCTCTGCTTTAAGAAATGCAGGTTCATGGATCTGGTACCATCTTTGGTGGCATTTCTAAAGGGGCATTAGGATTTAAAAAGTCCAACAATCTTATATAGAATTGATCCTCATTCTTTCTAATATGTAACTGAGCTGTGCCTATTACCTTTGGGGTGGCCTTAGGCACAAATCCTCTGACCCTCTGAGTCCTCAGCTGTAAAATGAGAATTATCCCTACCCATCAGAGCTGTTATGACAACTCAAGTAATGCACTAAAGTGCTCAGCACTGTACTGATACATAGGAGCACTCAGGAGCAGTGGCCTGCATAGAACCTGTCTGGCTTGCACAGTCTGAGACATGCGGAGGACAGACTGCAATGTTTCAGCCTCTGTCTAAATAAATGCCTGAAAATTTATAGCCATTCTATGCACAGATGTTCCTCTTGTTGCCCAGGACCAGCATGTGACTGAGAAAAGACAGTTGTCTGGGGGCTGGGCTCAGTGGGAAGTCAAAGACACTCTAGTCTGAAATGCACACATGGGCTAATCTTTGCAAGAGCACTGCTCACACACTTCTAAGATACCTGTACATCCCAGACCCTGTGTGTTAGAGTGGATGCAGCCCAAAGACCTCATATCTGGGAGTTTCTGATGCTTAGAGGCCCATTCAAAAGGGATTTGACTTCACATTTGCCTTTGAGCCCTGCTGAGGCATTGCCTTCCACATCCGGCCCTTATGTAATCTTCAGTCACATAGAAAGACACCTCTGTTGGCACCATCAGTGACCAGCACCACGTGTCACCACAATTTTCAAACTAGATCCATCACCAACCAGGTGAGATTTTTTCCTTCCTGTCTGTGGTCTTTAAGTATCTGTTTTCTCCTCATCTTTGAAGCTGTTTTCTCTTTCTGGGATGAGAACCTAGAATTGGAGTTCTGATGTCCATTCTCCATAACACCCTAGGTTGGAGCTTTCTTCTCTAGATGCCCACAAAATGTACGATAGTTCTATGACATTGGGTTTCTGCCAGCTAAGAAGCCCAAGATTCAAAGGAAAAGCAATCATTCATCCCAAATTCACCATGTTATGACTTTTATAAAAGGCCCTAAAACACAATTAATAGCACAATTGCAACTTAACTTAGAATTTTCCACTTGGTGGCTTCTCTCAAGTCGGCTGTCATTGAAAAGGCGCCTTTTTCTATCTTTCTAATTAAAAAATACTAAAGAAAAAGCTATAAAGCTTTACTCTTAGTTGCTTGTGTCCAGTTGAGTCCTGCTCAGCACAGATATTGAAGGTTTCCCACGTAGAAGGGAATTATTCTCTGTCGTTTATTGTAAAGTTTGTGCCTGGCAGCTGTGGCTGAGTTCAATTTGAAAAGAAATCAAATGTTCCGATGAAAGTGACACCATGTGGCACAAGGCATAACTTGTACATTTCTAACTGAAGCCAGAGGAAGTCTTAGCCGGAAATCATGTCAATTTTAGGTAGTATGACTTACAAGAGTCATTACTGTTTATTCTTCAAACAATTTATTAAGCATACACACTATAAGTTCTTAGACAAGGTGCAGAGCTAGGGATGAATGAATGAGTTCAATCATTCAAGCATTATTTCATTCATTCCTTCTTTCATCAAGTTTTTACTGAGCACTTACTGCACATCAGGCACTAGGCTGCATGCTAGGGGTGGGGTGTATTGGTAAGTGTGTCGAAGCCCAATCCCTGCCCTTATGGGGATTAGAGGCCAGTGGAAAGAACAGACAATACTCACCTTATCATAAAAGCAAATAGGAAATAGTATTTAAGTCAAGGTCTATGGGGCACACGAAGCTTTGTGTACTTACAATGAGGGAATTTTACTAAATCCATGAGGTCAGGAGAGGCTTAAGTAGGCTAAGACCTTAATGCCAAAGTAGGAATTAATTGGACATATAGAAAAGGGGGGAAGGAATATTCTAAGGAAAGGAACTAAACAATAAATGGTAACCTTTCTGAAGGGAAAGCCCAATCAGAGAGATGGAAGTGCAATCCTGGGCCCTTCTGCCTCTCAACAACATCGACAACAGACAAAAGATAACAAGGTCAGGAAGAAGATAACCACCGGGGTAACCAACCTTTTTGTTTCTCTGTACCACATTGGAAGAAGAGATGTCTTGGGCTACACATTAAATCCACAAACACTGACAAAAGCTGATGAGCAAAAAGGGATGAAGGTCCGTGTATAATTTCTGTGATATCTGCCACCACAGATAAGCAAAAAAAGTCCTCACATAATCCACATGTGGCCCATGGGCCACAGGTTGGACACCCGTAAGCTAAACAAAGGTCGAAATTAATGGGGGGTGGGGGCAGTGGCTGGAACCAACCCCAAGGAAATCTGCAAGAAGAAGGGTGACCCTGAACAGAGTCTAGTATAAGGGTTGACAAACTACAGGCTCCAGGCCAAATTCTGCCTGTTTTTATAAATAAAGTTGGATGGAAACGCAGCCATATCCATTCATTTATGCAGTATCAGAGGCCATTTGAGCTACAATGGCAGGATTGAGCATTGCTACAGAGACCAGCAGACTTGTAAACCTGAAAATATTCATTCTCTGGCCCTTCACACAAAAGTGTGCTGACCCCTAGTCTAAAACTATGAGCAAGAGGAAATCATTGGGACAGTAGGTGCTGGCACCTTAAAGACTCAAACTTGTGAGTGTCTTCAGTGGACACCCTGATTGAGTCAGAGCAGACAAAGGAGACGTGGCAGATATTCTTAACGGTACCTTAGACATCACATAAGACAAGGTTTATGCATTTAGGCATATTTTGCTTCACAGAATAGTTATAATCCAGAAATGCTGATGATACGTTGCATCTCCTAAAGTCTATTCTCTGCAAAGAATTACACAGAAATGTGATGCAGAAAACAAATACAACAAAAACACTGTGCCCAACTCTGTTCCCAAAAGACTGAAAAACAAAAATGAATCAGCTTCTTTACTGCAGGACTTATCAGAACCTTTAATATCCTGCTGTGCTTTGGAAGAGATAAAAATGTACCTGGATGTCTCAAATGTATTTGCTCACAGGCTCCTTTCTCATCAGGCCAGAGCTGTATGAAGCAGAGTTTGAGAAACACTCCTCTGACCATTATAAAGCAAATCTCCTTTTCTTAATTTTCTCCAAAATAAGTCAGAAATGTATTTCCTTTGAAAATAATTTCAAAGCTATTAGAAGAAAAGGTTAACTAGGCCATGCTAGAAACCTGTGGGGCTTGGGGAAGTGAAAACTCTCCCCTGTCGACCTTTCCCACACAAACCCTGAGGGTTGCTCCTATTTCCTATAAAGAAGGCCTATATGTGGGATTTCCTAGCTTGATATTTAAAACTACTGTCATTTGCCTCACCTGTTTTCTATAAGTTTTTGACAAAAAATTGCACTTGGCTCAAAAATTCTAAATTGATACTAGCACAGCGGCTCATGCCGGTAATCCTTGCACTCTGGGAGGGAGAGGCAGGTGGATCATCTGAACTCAGGAGTTGTAGACCAGCCTGAACAAGAACAAAACCCCATCTCTACTAAAAATAGAAAAACTAGCTGGGCGTAGTGGTGCGCACCTGTAGTCCCAGCTACTCAGGAGGCTGAGGCAAGAGGATTGCTCAAACCCAGAAATTTAAGGTTGCTGTAAGCTATGAGGACATCACAGCACCATGGCACTCTACCCAAGCCAATAGTTTGAGACACTGTCTCAATTTTTTAAAAAATCTAAATTTAAGGCATCAGTTTATGAGAAATTTACACTTTTGATTTCTTCTGTTGAATGTCTTGCTGCATTACAAATCTTATACGACAAATTTCTTCTAAATGTCACAAAAGATGATCATTCAATCCCTTCAATCATTCAATATGCAAATGAACAGCAGCCTTCAAGTTCAAAGTCTAAATGAAATGGATCCAAACCCCTAGCAGGCCAGTAATCCAGCTCAAAACACTGACGTTAGTTGCAGGAATACAAATAGTACATATTTCTCTTCCCCTTTAGATACTTCCCGAAGACCCAAGAAAAGGCCAATAAACATTTTCAAAAGCAACCATAAAATATCTACAAATATTCTAGAGCTTCTGTAGGCAAACGACTCCCGGGGTATTGGCAGCCCTCGAGAAATGGGCCAAATTTTCCATTCTGAAGGCTAAAGGGATTTGAAAAGGGCAACGGAAAAAATCACACCATTGATGGTGAGCATCCCTGAAGGCAAAGTCCTATTTCAGAGTCTGGTCCTGACATCCAGGAGCAGCAGGCCGTGTGTCCACTCTGAAGTCATCACACTTTGGCAGAGAATCCCTGCAGGGTGGGAGTCACCCTGGGGGCTCCAGTGAGAGGTGCTAAATAAATTAGTGCTATCGTTTATTAGAGCATAAGAAACAGATGGGAATGGGCTAAGTGACAGCCGGAAGAGTGAGGGTTCAGAAGATGAGTGTGTGCAGCCCGGGAGATCTAGCCATGCGATGCCTATTAACATAAAGGGGAAGAGCTTCCTCAGCACCAGCTAGTGTCTCCCGCCAATCTATTCCCCGACAGTTCTCTCCATCAGCCAGACAGTTCATCTAATACTTAATTATACAATTATTGGCAATCCCACAACTTTCTCATGTAAAACTCTCCCACCAAGAATGATTACTTTCAACTCATTGCTCTTTGTATCCATAGGGAACAAAAGAAAAAAAAAAGTTGGGGGAGGGCTTAGGGTGAGAAATGGGAGGAAGTAACTTTGCTTATTGTCGGCCTTCCTGCCAGGACAGGGACAGGCAACTGGACGTCTGTTTGTCCCCACCTGCCCAGGCCTGGCCCTTACCTGATTGCAGTTTTTTCTGTTTTGCTTGCATTAGGAGAGCCATTTGGGGTTGGGTCCAGATACCATTAACAGGCCAGGTCTCTGCTATATGCCAAGTTTGCCGAGCCTCCTCTCACTTCTTAAAAAGTTCCAATTCACTTGGGACTGTTTGGACATCAGCCTGAGTTGACTTGACAAGAAATGCTAACTTAGAGCGTAAGAAATGTTATGAAGACCCCACAATTACCCATCCTTAAGACTAGGGACAGAAGATTGAAATGGGCTGACAACAGCTTTATTCTAGAAGCAGTGTTTGACATCTGACTTCTGACAAATCACACCATTTTAAGCAAGGCCTTTTGATATTTTATCTATTATTTGTTCAAATGCTCAAAATATATATTCAATATATACTAGATATATACACGCCACTAGAAAATCTGTCTTTTTTCTTTTTTTGAGGTCTAAATTTTTTTTTTTTTTTTTGCAAATTCTCTCCATCACGGTGTCTGGTGACAAGTGTCAGAGATTTAGGGATATTTTAAAGTCCAGAAGCCAGCAATCTGACAGTCAAATTTAGCATTTTGTTATCTAAGTGGGTTGTCTAATGCAGCCTCACATGCAGAAAACATAATGGAAGAGAAATACTTCCTGCCCAAACTAGACTTTCAGAAGTTCTCAAAAATAGTTAGAGATCAGTTTGTGTAAGCTTTTAGCAACTCTCCTAAAAATTTACTTAGGGTTGATTAACCAGTTCTTTGCAAGATGAGAAAAGGACTAGAAAGCATAGTTCCTGTCCCCCAAGAAACTCAGGACCTTAATCAAATGAGATATAAAGTTATATTAAAATACAAAGATAAGGATTGTAAATATGCACCTCAGGTACCTTTTTGTACCATTTGTGTGTGATTTTATCTATGTGTGTGTGCGCGCGTGTGTATAGGTATGTAATCTCAATTGCTCACCCCTAAATAAACTACAAGGACAGCATTGTGCTCTAAACTGGATAAAGGAGCTGGGACTTAGAAGAAATTAAACAAATTATACCATGATGTGCCATATAGTCCTCTGATGCCCTAGAAAGGAGGAAGAAGAAGAGGTCAGTGGTGGGTTTGAGTCACTAAAGAGATCTCTATGGATGAATTGGCCAAGGTAGGCCTCTGCGGGTCGAAGGAAACTAGGGGTTGGTTCTGGGCGGCCTAGACTGGCTGCCCCTCCAGTCCATTCACTGCCCAGAGCACTCACTATCTGGCCTTTTGTCATAAAACACATTTCTTAACCTCACAGGATACTGGGGCTCAATAAATAACACTCCTCCCTCTCATTCAGCTTCTGAACAAGGAGAGAAATGGAGCAATAGAAGAAAGTTCATCTTTGCTATCCTATGACTCCTCAAGTTCCCCAAAACAGAATCTGAAGCAGCATCTGCAGGATTGGAAAGGCACATGACAAAGCACTCTCCAAAGAGGCTGCCTATGAAATGGGGCAGGGAAGCCAGCTAGAAGTTGCTTTGAGTGGGTGGGTGGTCTGAGAGGCCTAGGAGGAAAACTGAAAGAATCAAGATGTGGCTCAGCGTCCATAGCTCAGTGGGTAGGGCGTCAGCCACATGCACCGGAGATGGTGGATTTGAACCCAGCAGAAGCCTGCTAAACAACAATGACAACTACAACAACAACAACAACAATAGCTAGGCGTTGTGCAGGTGCCTATAGTCCCAGCTACTCGGAAGGCTGGCAAGAGAATCATTTAAGCCCAAGAGTTTGAGGTTGCTGTGAGCTATGATGCCACAGCACTCTACCAAGGGGACATAGTGAGACTCTACCTCAAAATAAAATAAAATAAAATAAAAAGAATCAAGACATGACTTTCTCTAGTGTTGAGGTAGCTTCTGTTCTAAGCTGAAGGAGAGATGATTCCCTGAAGGTTGTCATGAAAATTATACTTAAATTTCCTGTTTTCCTTTAAAGCAGTCAAAAGTGTTTGCAGACAACCTAGTCTTTGCCCAGATGTCCTTTCCTCTTTGTTGTCACATCACTTTTCCCACACCCTGGTTAGGAGCCAGGGAGAGAACTCTAAAGGGCCACAGAAGAAAAGAAAATGGATCTATAGAAATGAAAAGAACTATACTCACTTTACATGGAGAAAAAAATGGAGAAAAGTAAAATAGTGTTTGTTTCAAGTACATGAAAGCTTTTGCTCAGAGACAAGAACAATTTTTAGTCCAGAGCAAGAAAGAAGAGATTTGAAGTGGTGCACAAGGAACTTTCCCTCAATAGAAGTAGGTTTTCTTGAGTGTCTCCAAGCACCTTCTTCACTACCTCCATTCCACACCAAACCCACCTACAGAGGAAAAGTCATCTTATTCTATTGCAAATGTTGGTCTGTGAAGTCTGCCACCCCATGAGACAGTAAGCAACTTGAGGATAGCATTTAACATAATGCCCACATCAGAAAAAAAAAAACTGTACAAATATTTATAGCCTCAATTGATTTAAAGTGAGATTATTAAATATAGAAATGGATTATTTAACACCTTGATTTTTGTGGGGGGGAGGAGGAATGAAAACTTTAAAAATGGGATAGATTCAGGATTTGAGAAAATAAGAGTCATTTTTTAAAGCAAAAGAGAGTAACAAATGATCCTCAAGTATGTCTGTAGTTTTCATGGGTGTCACTGATAAATGCTCAGCACACCTTGTAGCCCACAGGGCAGGATCACATTGCCCCATCTACTCCAAAGCCACTGGCTCTAGTGAAAGAAATATGATCATCATTGACTGGTCACAGTCATTACTGTTCACATCTAAGCACTCATACACACATCACCATGGTTTCCTGCCTCTAAGATTGTTGAAGACTGCCATAGTTTGGATGTGGTTTGTCTCTGCCAAAACTCACAATGACATTCAATTGCCAATGTAACATTATTGGGAAGTGATATTTTTTATGCAGTGATTAGGTCATTAAGATACATGAATGGTTTTCCCCTGAGACTCCATTAATTCTCCAGGGAAAAGATGGGTTCCTGAGATAACTGGCTGTTACAAAGCAAAGCCGCTTCTCATGTTTTGTCTCTTTGGCACGTCTACTGCCCCTTCTACTTCTCTGCCATGTTATAAGGAAGCAGGAGGCCATCTCTAGAAGCCAATACTGTGCTTCTTGGACTTCCCAACTCTAGAATCATTAGTCAAGGAATTTCTCTCTTCTTTATAAGTTATCCAGTCTCCAGTATCCTGTCACTGCAACAAAGCCTGTGCCAATACGGAGCTTTCAGAGTAAGTCTGAAAATGTGGAATAGAAGCTCATTGTCCGCCTGCTCAGGACCACAAGAGTAAGCATGACATGGAACCAAACTTGTGTTGGTATCTTTGGAACTGTTGCTCAATCTAGCCTTGTTTCTCTGATATAATATCCCCATAAACCTAAATTTTTATTCAATTCCAACTCTTGAACTTCATCACAATGTAATTACTGCCTCTTGGCTAACAGGTTATGATCTTTCATGCCCAATACCTATTTACTCTGGACCTGTTGAAGACTGAAGGTGAAGTCACAAATCACTCTACATATGCTAATGGGGTTTTGCTTTTCAAATCCATTCATCTTTTCCCACTCCATCCCCAAGTATTCTGTGAGTTTGAGGAATTTGAGGAAACATGCAACATATATATATTGGCTGAATGATATTTCTGTTTCCCTACTGTTCCTCTTTCAGTGACAGTACAGGGATAGAAGGTTGTCCATAAAGCCCCAGTATCACTGCCACACACACAGAGACAAAGCATGCCCAGCTCATTTCCATGTCTCCATTTCAACATGACCACTTGACTCTGAGTGTGTGTTCCACTAGAAGTGTTTGAGTGCTTTCAAATTTTGACCAAATTTGATAATTTGCTAATGTATCTAGAGTACTCCAAATTGGCCCAAAAGCCTTTCTTCCATTAGAACTTATATCTTGTTTTTCCTGTTTGGGGTTGTTCTGGCCAGAGCAGGAACTGATATATACCATAATTTTTCTTGCAGTTTTGTTATGTTCTATTGAAAAAAAAAATGGCAGATAAAAAAAATTTTTTTATATGAGCACATATTCTGTCCTCTTTAATGGATTCTAATAAAGTCAGGTACAGGAGTGAGTCATAGAGAAAATGGCTCTTCTTTCCAGCTTAGAAAAAATAAAATTTGTGTTTCCAGTTTAATTTACATATGATGAAAATCAGCTCCATGAAGTACGAGTAAGGCCCAGCACTCAGAGAAACCCAATGAATCCAAATACAGCTTCCAGATAGCTAAAAGATACAATGAGTTTGAAAGAGCTTGACAAAGTACAAAGTGCTACTTGAAAGGGGAGTTTTCCCACTGGGGAGTCAGCTATCCACCACAAGAGGTCTTTTCCAGCCCAATTTAAAAAAAAAAATTGTTTCCACACAGCAAGTTGTACAGAAAGGCGGTAGAGCAGAGTGGGATTTAGTGAGGTCCTGCACGTCAACTCCTACTGTGTGTGCGTGGGGGTGTGTGTGCACGTGTGGTGTGCATGAGCAGGCCGGAGATGGACTGAGTTCTCTGAAGCTAGAGGGTCACCAATGAGCTTCCTACAATGTTTTTTTAGACCTGAAAGAACAGATCAGGTAAAAGTCCATAGGGGAAATCTCTACAGCTCAAATACCAAGGCAAAAAGAGCTCGAGAAAGGATCAGAACATCACAGACAGCCAAGAAGGAAGCCAAAACAAAATCCTTTCAGGAACAGGCAAGGGGGAATATTCCTGACAATTGCTACTAATGTCAGTGGGTACTTGTAACTTCCCTTGGTGAGATAGTGGGTGAAGAGCATACCAGTACAACAGTGAATTGAGAATATGCTTTGGAGTGTATGGGTTATACTTTTAGAACCTTCCAGAAGGGGACACAACTAAATAAGGAGCTGACGGGTCAGAAGGTATCCTTGCATGTCCTCACCTAAGCAATCACCATGATGGAAAAAGTCAAATAGTCTTGGAAAAACTTCAGTACAGTGGAACACATATGTACAATTGAATGGAATAAAATGTTCAAGGACTTTTTAAACGTCTGTCCTTATGAAACTGTCTTGACTCCATCTTGAATTCATCATGGGACAAAGCTCTCTTCCCTTCCCTGAGTGGAAGAATGCACCTCTCACAGTGGTTAGCTAGCCCTGTGGAGCCATGCTGCCACCCACAGGCATGAGAAGTGGGTTTATGACTCCAGCCACCCCATAGCCCTAACCCTAAGCTCGGGGACTATGTATGGTCCAAACCAACCTCAGAAGGAGATGCTCTGCATACAAAGCCCTTGCTGTTAGTCTTCCCTGTCCGTTCCCTTCTGTCTTTCATTTCTGGCTCCATCTCCTATCCCTATTTATTGATGAAAATATCTGCCTCCCACAATCAATGACTCCCTCAAACCCATCTTGCACAAGTCAGTTCTCTCATTCAGGGTTGAATGGGATCTTAACCTTTGCCTATCCACAGCCAGCCCAGTGTAGACAGCAGGCCCTCCATACATGCTGAATGAATGGGGAAATAAGCAAGGTGTAATCTTAATGCAATGATAAGACTGGTGGACTCTGAGGGTGAAGGATGGAAGTGGCAGGAATTGGTAAGCAGGGGACGGTCAAGAGGAGGCAAGAACCCATCTGTGTTCTCTCACTGCTCAACAGTCCCCTTCCCCAAAGCCCTCAACATCCCCCACCACCACCAAGGAAAAGAAAGCCAGTGGGGCGCCCTTCTGCTGGTCCCTGTACATTCCCCAGCTGAAAGTTATGTGACTATTTTACCTTTAAGGATGCCCTGGGTGTTCATTCCCACCTAATTTTACACAGATAAACACAGTTATTTTCCTTGGTCTGATATCCAAGAATTAGCTGGCTTTTTCTCAACAACTATTTCCTTTGACATAGAACCTTCTAGTATCATTGTCTGAAAAAGGCAGATTTAGCGTTCCCTGTGTTCCAGAGTATGTTGGATACATTCAAGGACAGTATTTTCAGCACCTAATGAACCTTCAGGGATCAGACCATTGTGTTTCTGGACAATTCCATGTCAAATCCCGTGTACCCTGAGCCATCCTCGTGCACTGTGCCTTGAAGCTGCCTTGCATACCATGAATCGAGGTAAAACCAAGAAAATATTTTGAAAGTAGTAAATTGATGGGATTTCCTTTCCCCTCCCCCATAAAACACATCCCTTGGCAGCCATTTCCCTCTTCCAGCTGGGCAGAGGCAGGAGACGTCTGGATGAAGGGAAACAGTAAAACAAACAGGAAGAGGTCCTACACCTTCGACCCAGAGGGGTTGGGGAGACACCAGGTAAAGCCATATGAAAACAGATGGCAGAAAGCACACATGCTGACTCCACTCTCTGGGCTGGAGGGGAACAGGATGGGGGGCATATGAAGCAGGCTAACAGGGTAAAAGGAAACAGAGAGAGGCCTTCCCCTCATTGGGTACTGAGAATCTCAAAAACTATGTCAGAGGTTAGTTCCCACAACCCTCACCTACCCAGAAGTCCACAGCAAAGTTAAACTAGAGATGAGGCAGGGGGAAGGACCCAGAAGCTAAGGGCTGGGGATGTGGGGGTTGTATGTACAGCAGGGATGGTGTGATCCTGGAAGCCACAGATGATGAGGGGTGGGTTGAGAACCAGGCCCCACACTCAGGGTCAGCACCAAGGAGTAACAGGAGTCTCCTGGGAGCATCCCAGTGTGACCGAGCTGAACAAGAAGGGACTGTGACCTCTGAATCATAAACTTCAGCACAGGTGACAGGAGGGCACCTCACACCCAGGCAGATACCAAACAGTGGGCACCTCACACCCAGGCAGATACCATACCTGGCCACAAGAGGGTCTCAAGTGCATGAGCCACCCAGGAGCTCCTTAAAGAAGAGCAGAGCAAGAAATCTGAAAGAATGAAGCTTTGCCCCAAAGAGATCGCCACCTAAGAATAGGCTTGACAAACTGAATCAGACCAAGTTTCATTTTTCCTTCATACCCTGCAGAGTAGAGGCCCCCAGGAAAGAGTGGATCTATTGTAAAAAAAAATTTTTTTTAATACATTTTATTTGCCCATCAATGAATAACATGTAAATGTGCGATCCATCCTCATGACCAACTTCACCAGAAAAAACAATGATTGCAAGCCACCCCATAAGGGCACTGCTTGATACTTGCTGCCACTGAGAAAGGTGGCAGAGGACAGGCAGGCCTTAGATAAGCCTAAGAACCGAGGTGGGGAGGAAGCCCCCTACCCTCAGGTCCCCAGAGCAACCGTTGCAGTGCTGACTCAGATGGGTAGATCAGGAGCTAGATGGCTGGTCAGCTTTTGTGCTAGGGGTACATTATCCAGACTGTCCCCCATACCTATCCCAGTGCCTGTCCCGTCTTATCCCATCATGGTCCTACCTTTGGGAAGCAGGTAGATGATGGCTCTAAGTGTGTGCATGTGTGCATGTAAGCCTGCAGGAGACAGAGAGCCCAGGCTCCATGTTGCTACTAGTAATACAAGAAGAGAATGATAAAAAGAAAAAAAAAAAAACTTTCCTCTACTTTTAAAGGAAATCTGACATCCGATACATAGAGCTTCCAGGTTAAAGGCTATCCAACCATCAGCCAGAGTCAGGACACACGCCTGGTTCAATGTCCCTAAAATGCAAAGGGAGCTGTTCCCTCCCGGCTCACTGGCACCTCCCATGCCCCAGCTCTTCTGGTCCAAGGAAAGGAGGGCCCACTCAAATCAGAACCAAGTCTTTTGTAACATTTATTTTTTTAATTCTTTGCAAATGGAACCCCCCTCTCCCCCGGCCCCCAACCTCCTTCACATTGTGAGAATCCATTGTTCGACTCTTGGACAAGTTTCCAGCTACACGTTATGTACAAAATAAAGGACTTGTCTGATTTCTTTTCTCCCCCATTTTGTTATTTGGATTTCTTCCTTTGTTTTCGCAGAATTTTTCCAGAATAGGTGTCAATTTACTTTGTAAACATTGTGTTTAATTGTTTGCAAGACTGCAGAATAACTGGCACAAAGTGAAGTTATTTTAGACAAGAACAAACAATTTGAATATGGCAGTTAGTGGGGAGCTGAGAACAAAGGCTGGAGTTTTATTTAAAGACCAAGTCAATCACGCCAATAGAAAAACAATACCTTGGCTCCTTCTGTGTGCAGAGCTGAAAAGCTCAAAGTTGCACCGTTTTAAAAACGTGTGAAGATATTCAGCACAAAAGGCCGGGTTTTGAATATCGATAAAAGAAACGCAGGAAGAACTTCGGTGGTTGACAAAGCAACAAAGCTTTCACCACTAAGGAAAAGGATTGTGTCCTATGAAACCCAACACTCAAAGATGACAGAGTCTGGTTTTACAGCCCCGCAGAAAATCAGGATATTGACATGGAAGTTTTCTGCAATCTGACTTAACAAACACCCGATCAAATATGTTAAGTGCATCAGACAAGGAAGAGGAAATACTGAAAACGTGAAGTAACAGGACCACAAAGACGCCCTTCTTATATGATCTGCCTTCAATCCCACCCCTCACATCAAGCTACTCTCTAGTTTTTTCCATCTGTGGGTTTACGTAGAATAAGACTCCAAGTCACCAGTCAGCAAACATTTTCTATAAAGAGCCAGACAGTAAATATTTTAGGTTTCACGGGCCGTTTGGTCTCTGTCGCAGCTATTCAGCTCTGCTGCTATCGTGAGACAGCTGCCATCGGTGATTCATAAACAAAGGGGCACGGTTGTGTTTCAATAAAACTTTATGGGTGCTGAAGTTTGGATTCCATGGGATCTTCCTGTGTCATGTAATCTTTTTGATTTTTGTTTCCCATCATTGAAAAATCTAGATACTATTCTTAGTTGCCAGGCCACTCAAAATCAGGCAGGGGGCTGCAGACAGCTCATCCTCGCTGTATAACCCACAAACTTTTCAAGGACAGCAAGGTAACCTTACCTGGTATAGTTCTGACTCACTTCTTCCAAAACACGTGTTTCAGAAGAACTGATGCCTACAATGATACAGAAACTGAAGTGGCGATCCCATGAAACAGTAATAATAAAGAAAAAAAAATGAACAAACCATACATAGAAAAGAGAGCTGTAAAAGCCAGTGAAACTTACACGCATCAGTCCCAGAGATAAAGCAAGGTGTGGAGAGGAGGGTCGAACAGAACTGCTGTTTTGATACCAACACTTGACGGAAGGTGGGGTTTGAGGAAAGCCCCAAATGAGAAAGGACAGCTCCGCTATGGGGAAGGTCAAAAGAAGGTGGGAGAAAGAAGGAGAAACAGAGGTCATGAAAGTAATGGAGATACTGAAGCTTAACGCTATGGAGCTTTCTTGTGTGACAGGAATTATTTTAAATGCTAAATATATATTTAAATATATATATACATATATCCTTTGATGATCCTTTGTGTATATATATACACATATATTTACATATATCAAAGGATATATATATATATTATGTAAATATATATACACATATATCCTTTGATATATGTATATATATATACCTTAATCCTCATAACATTGTTATTAGCTCCATTTTACAGATGGGGAAAACTGAAACTCTGAGATGATAAATAAATGCCCAAATGACGGAGGGAAGGACAGAGGGAAGAAGAGGAGGGAGGGAGGGACTAACAGATAGAGGATAGATACAATTAAAGGATAAGGATCAGATAGATTAGACAAATGGATACATAGGTGGGTGACAGATAAATGGATAGATATGACAGAGGGTAGAGATAGAGACCAGATAAATTTGACAGCATTCAAATAAATGAAACAGGTAGGTAGATGGATAGATGGTAGGCAGAGAAGGATGAAAGATAAACAGAGATTAGACAGATAAAGGCAGATGGATGGTTAGATGGACAGATAGATAGCTGGGAGGTAGGTAGCTGGATACATGATGGATAGACAGATGGCAACCCAACTCTAAACACAGAGCCCTCCACACCACACTTTTCTGCCTCTACTTGGCCATGGGGAAGGTAAGAAGAGGCGGCTGAAATATAAAACAAGAGCGGAAGCCAGAGGCGGTGGTAGGAGCGCCTCGTTTTTATAAGCAGTTTTACACTGATACTCTCGATTCTTTCAGGGGGTTAGTTTGAACGGAGGTTTCCTGAAGGAGGTGAGTTTGAAGTCATTTTGAAATGACTGAAGGAACTAAATATTGAAACACACAGACGACCACAGGAAGCACGTTCATGAGGGACCTAGAACTGGGAAAAACAAAGATTCAGAGGGGATTTGAAAGTGGGAAGATGATTTGAAGAGTTAGACGTTTTCCTTTTTTTTTTCCTTCCCCTCTCAGATCTAACGTAGGGACAGATTTTCAAAAACACAGGTTCTACAAACTGCCTCTCTTTGATATCCACAAGGAGCTCGTCGGGAATGCAAAGCAGCTCGCGCAAGGAGCATCTTCCTTCCTGCGTGGGCGGTGAGGCCAGGCTCACACTGCTGTCAGGGAGCGGATTTTAAACAGGCCCAGTGATTTAGATGGGAATGATGGCAATTCACACCAAGCCATCTAAGGAGGAACCGTTTTCCATTACCCTCTATTTGCAAAAAGAGAGAGAGAAAGAGAAAATGTAGCTTCAGAAAACTAGATAACCAGCCCCAAATCAATTCTGAGTCAGGAAAACTGTTGCTCCTCTTCTGATGACGGGTCACTCTGCCGGGATGTCCCCAGCTGGCTCCTGCAACCACCTGTATTGTCATGAATCCAAAACTTCCAGTCTTTTCTCTGGAACAATGTTTTTTCTTGAAACAATGTCTTTCCCCATGCCATGAAGATAAGTCTAATTCAGAGTAGTCAGTTGATTTTGAAAAAGATAATTGACAAAAACTCTTTACTTTGAAAGCACATTGAAATTGTTCTGTACCCTGGTGGTGGTGACAGTTACACAGCTGTATGTGTCCGTCAGCATTCACGTATGTGCACACTTGATTTAAACAATAGTTAAAGGGAGGGGAGGAAATCTCGAAACTTCTGCCTGGACAGAACAGGCTTAAAAAAAAAAAAAAAGGGGAAAGGTCTATCCTCTTTGAGTGTCTGCAGGACTTTTGGAGAGGAAACACAAATGAGCTGATTAAGTACCTCATTTCTGGGTGGCTGACAAGTCCCATCTGAGTTAGAAAACTGGTTCTGATTTGGGGACTGGTGAGTTCCACAATATCACGCTGGGACTCTGTTTAACCCAAGTGTTCCCTGGAGGCCCTCCTTGGCTGTCTCTCTTCTCCAAGCTACAATTGAGAGGCTGTGCAAGTGGCCCTATAAACATGCTAATGAATGAATGGACAACTAATTACCTTGTAAATATGCATGAATAAGCACAGACCTCAGATTCTGCAGCAGTGAGCCAAATGTCCGGTGCTCTCTTGCCACCTTCCTGGGCATGATGAAAAAACGTGACGGCAGGACGGGGGAAGCTCAGGTATCTTATTCTCAGAGGCAAGTTTTTTAGCGAGGGAGGAGAAAAACGTCCTGGCGGTAGCCGCTTCGTAAAACACGTTTTTAATTTTAAAAAAAACAAGAAAGAAAGAAAGAAAGAAAAAGAAGAAGAATTCAGCCATGAAGCATAAGCCATCCCAAGTTTCTGCACTCAAACAAAAACAATAAACCAGACCTCTTGATTGAAATTCTCCAGCCAGGTGCTTTATTATTTTTCAAATGATTTTTAAATAGTGTCCCCTTCCTTCATTTATGTATCATGGAGCACAATCATGTCTTTGGCTCCCAAAGATTTTAGGGGTTTAAATGTTCTTAAACATTTAAGGTGATTCACACCTGTAACCCCAGCACTTTGGGAGGTCAAGGAAAAAGTTCAAGACCAGCCTGAGCAACATATGGAGCTCTTGTCTCTACAAACAATTTCAGAAGTTAGTGGGGCAGGGTGGGGCAGGACTGTAGTCCCAGCCATTCACCAGGCTGAGGAAGGAGGATTGCTTGAGCCCTGTGAGCTATATGACACCACTGCATTCTAGCTGGGGCAACAGAGCAAGACTCTGTCACAAAAAGAAAAAAATTAAAAAGGAAAGTCCTTAAGGAATGTTAACATCATACTACAAAGGTCCATGCCAAAGGGTGGTTTGGTCAGTCTCTGCAAAAAGCATTTCTATGAGACCCTTGCCAGGCATCTATAGACTGATCTTGGGTCAGAGGGATTCATCTAATTGAGTGAGTTCAGGAGCTGAGTGCATTCAGAGCGTAATTAAAGTCAATAAAATAGAATTAAATCTTGCATCCACTGGGGCAAATGGCATCAAGTTATTTAGCCTCCTGAGTCTGCGGTTTACTCATCTGTCTTATGGGACTAAGCAAAGCTACTTTGCAGGGTTTTGAGGAAGATTAAACTAGATAATGTACATGAAGTACCTAGTCCAGTGTCTGGCATATAGTAAGTAGGAGATAAATCATATTTATCAGGCAGCACCTGTGGCTCAAAAGAGTAGGGCGCCGGCCCCATATACTGGAGGTGGAAGGTTCAAACCCAAACCTGGCCAAAAATAAAAAAATCATATTTATCATTGTTACTAGTATTAATGAGACCCCCCAAAAGAGTAAACTAATATCTTTTTTATAGGCTTTATACCCAATCTGGGATTCTTTCAAAGAAGGCAGCATTTCCCTAGATACAGGTATCAGCTAGAGCTGGTCATAATCTCAAAATGAAGACAATGTGGACAGAATCACAGTTAAGGGAGAAGCAAGGCCCGGGAGAAGTAAGATGCCACCCACGGCACTCAGGAGCTGCATGCACCTATTTCCAGCCTTATTTTCTGGTCCAGACATAAGCCTGAAGCCAGTAAGGAAGCTGTTATGAAACTGGGACAATGGTACTTGACCTCTAATGCATAAAAACAAGAATCGGCCAGGCTTTGGAAGAATGGTTCCTATGGCATAGCCCAGAGAACAGGAGACACACAAGGTACCCCTCAAATACAACAGCCCAAGGTTGATGAGTTCCACAGAGTCCATTAGATTTCTGCCCCAAGGAATATCTGAGCGTGAGAATCCACTGTGAAGTTCACATTATAGAACACTCAAGGATATCACGTCCATCAGGAATTTGTTTGAAATCATAGGTTCAAGTATATAAAGCGTCTTAGATGCCATCTAATCAAACTGCCTCCTCGATGCATTAACTCAGTGATTTTCAACTGGTGTGCCACAAGAAGATCTTAGGTGTGCCATGAAAATTCTTAAAGATCATTAATTAAATTATTTTCAAAAGAAGTTCAAAGCATGGTAAGTATATTCTTTTTTTTCTTACTCTTTTTTTGAGCAACATAATTTAAGGGTGTTGCAAAGGTTTAACCATTGGTTCAAGTGTGCCATGAGATTAAAAAGGTTGAAAAACCCAACACTAACGCCTTGATAAGACCCCGAAAGCAGCAGTTACCAATTCCCCAGGTGGTCACAGAGAACCCAGTACCTCATCAGACAGTATATGCCATATTTACTGGCACTAAAATTATGTGAAAGTTCTTCCTTATGTTGAAACAGCGTCCATTTCTTCCTAAACTTTTGCCTCTATGTACTTTTTCCCCTTTCGGGGCACATCAGCATCTATCGCCCAGTCACTTCCTTTCCTAATATTTACTCAGCTAGCTAGTAAATATTATTCATTTTCAGATACATCATTTCTCTTTTCAGCAACTACTGGATATAAGTAGTGTTATCAATGTCCTTTCAAAAATTCCTGGACGTGGCCTGAACTCATCAGTACATGGTACAGGCCAGTGTTTTTCGATCTTTTTTATCTCATGGCACACTTGAACCTATAGTTAAACTTCACCCCCCTTCTTTGGAAACTATGCACCTATTAATATGCTCTTTTTGCAGCCACATGGTGTGTGATATCAATTCAAATTTTGACATAGTCCATATAGGAACTACAGCTTTTTAGCCATATGCCCCACAACCTGCCCTCAGCCTAAACTCAGGATTGACGTTACCCCAGTGCATCTCTCTTCATTCTAACCCAAGCCTCGTGCTCTTTTTCTTTAGATCACTGGCTCTGACAGCCAATGCACTCATTCTCTCCCGATTTGTGTACTACAAAAGTATGGTCTCTATGTTTTCGTATAAATGATCAATTTAATAAAAAGCCTAACCGGACCCCCTAGGTTGGGAGTAATTATGAAATAAGGGCAATCCTTCCAGGTGACTAGAATTTGCTGAGAGTGGTTATCCAACAAACTATATTCTACTAGTCAGCCCACATTTTTCCCATTTTGTCTTCAAGGATATGTAAGTGACTTTGTCAATGTGCTGGATGTGCTAAAAACAAAACGTTCCCTTAATCTACCAACATAGGATTCTTTACAAAACTATGTGATTAATTTGTCACATAGGAAGTATTTTCAGTAAATCATTCGGGACCTTGAAAACCATGGCTTTCTTGGCTGGGGGATTACTATCACGTTGATACGTAACAAAGAGGCAGAACAAGGCAGTTCAGACTATGGGCTTTGAAGTCAAATCCCATCTCCATTAATTACTAACCTGTAGGCTGCTGGGCATGTTGGTTAACATGTTTAAGCTTTAGTTTGCCTCAGCTATTAATATAAAAAAAAAAATTTTAGAGTAGGGCAGCACCTGTGGCTCAAGGAGTTAGGGCACTGGCCTCATATACTGGAGGTGGCGGATTCAAACCCAGTCCCAGTCAAAAACTGCAAAAAAAAATTAGAGTAAAGGAGATAGTCTATATAAACTGCTTAACAATGTGCCAGAGGCAAAGAAAATGTTCAATAAAATGGTAAACATTTTTAAAATCAGAGCCAAACATAGTGTCTTACACCTGCAATCCCAGAGCATAGGGAAGCCAATGGTGGAGGATCACTTGAAGCCAGAAGTTCAAGACTAGCCTGGGCAACATAGTAAGCCACTTCTTTACAAAACAATATTAATAACAATAATAATAATAATAGAAAAATTAGCTTGGTGTGATAATATAATCCTAGCTACTTAGGAGGCTGAGGTAGCAAGATCAGCTGAGCCCAGGAGTTCAAGGCTATGGTGAGCTATGATTGAGCCATGGCATTCTGGCCAGCCAGGGAGATAGAACAAGATCCTATCTTTAAAAAATTAAAATTAGAAAATCAGGCTTGCTGGATTTCAGTGGACAATTATGATGGTTTCCCTCTGGAAATTGGGTCTGTCTCATGTCTGGTTTCACAGAAACAACCTTGAGATAGGGATTCTTGTGCACCTGAGTTGTTGGCTAACAACTCTCAGAAAAGGATTGGGAATAGCAGGATGGAGCAAAGAAGGAAGCAAATAAGAAGGTGGTTTTCTGTGAAGCTGACTTTCATTCCCATCCCCTACCCCAGGGGATCCCTGGGGCATAATTGCCTGAGGGTGTCTGTTCCAGCCTGACTACAGACACTCAAGGCTGAGAGATAAGATGTAACTCCCAGTACTTCTTGGCAAAGCAGCTCTCTTCACCCAAGACCATCCTCCTCCAGAAGGCTGCAGAAATGTGCAGTAGCCAGGAGAGGGGACCCTAACCTGTAAAATGGACCTCAGGTGATCTGAGTGGCGTCTCATGGGCAGCACCTGCCATGGAGACCTGCCAATCACTACATCCAAACTTGGGATCCAGCAACAGGGGGAACCTCTGGGGCAAAACACACCAGATTCTATGCCTCTTCATTCATCTTATCCTTTCTTTTTTTTTTTTTTTTTTTACCCCTCCTTTGAAACTTTCCTTTTATTGAAATATATTATGATTAAGCACAATTACAAAGACCATAATATCTCCACTTCCAAGTTACAGTCTGTCTTACTACTGTCAAAACATGGTTACAAACTATTTCTTCTCCCTACAGAGAGCTCAAACACAGATGAGCACATAGAACTCAATACAGAGGGGGGAAATCAACCATTACAACATGGTGCATAATAAAAGCTTCAACAGGGCCCAGCAAGTAAGACAATCAACAGCCCAGGTATCCTCCTAGAGTTGCTGCCACGTTTTAGACCTTCCTAAAGCATATTTGGGGACAATTCCACCACCAAATTGTAGAAGGAGAGGAACTCAACAACGATACCCTCCTAGAATTATCTTTGTTGAGATAATTGTTATATCACTTCTTTGGAAGGCTGACAGATGTGAGGCTGAACCTTACTCTGGAATTCAGCACTGGGGGGACTTTTGTTAAGGTTTTAACCTCTTTAAAGTCTCTGTTTCCCCATTTGCTAAATGGATAAAATGATATCTTCAAACATTGCAGATGGGATATCAATAAAATAATGTATAAAAACCGTTTGACAGTGTTTGGTACATGCTAAGCTTTCAAAGCTTTTCAAAGCTTTCACAGCACATATATTTTAAACTCCTTTTGAAAGTTTCATTAGAAGGGATTAAGAAGTAAAATGTTGGAATATGGCTGAAATCGAATGATGAAGGACCTTAACCATGGTATTGAAACATTATCAATATACAGACTGAATTGACACAACTCGTACTGAAATCTGATGTCACGGGAACTTACTTTGGTATATTGAGGTATTAGCACCTATACGTGTTTGTGTCTTGGTCCCTCCTCACAACGCCATGTGCCATATTGTTTCCACCGTTTGGAATTCATGGAGCCATTTTGATTGGCACAGTCTCTGTGGAGGGGAGCACTAATGACATTCAGTCCAGGGATGCTAAATGCCCAGCTGTACCCGAGACGATCTCTTACGAGGAAGAATTGTCCCAACTCGCCTCCTCCATGACTTCCCAGCATTCCGCTAGACATTCACAAGGGTAGATGTTTGTTAACAATTATCCAAACCATGACCTAAATAAGCTAATGCTCAATGTGACCATAAATGGATTTTCCAGGAATGTGACTACCAGGTAAATAAAGGGAAAATCATAGGTTGTTTTGTTCCAGACTCTTCCAAGAGTTGTTGACTGAAAGGTGTAAGCAGGGCATACAGAGACTAGCCAGAGTGGAGATGTTCAGGCCAGATTTATTGGAAGGGGCAGTGAAAGCCTGGGAAGTGCAAAGATGGCGTCTGCACCCGGGAGCCATTAGAGACCTCTTTTACATGGGCTCTAGGGGGTGGGCGAATTTTACAGCTTGCCCTGAGGGCTTTGGTGAGTTAGCATCCTTTGGCAAGAACTACAGGGGTGGAGTTAACTAGGTCCTTTGTGTCCTTTGACTTAGGAAGGGAAGAGGGAGAGAGGGTTTGTGTGGGGCCACATTAGGCCCCCCAACATTTACCATGTCAGAAGATCACAACAAAGCCAGTTAAAGAAACCAAGTCACCAATACCACACATCTCCATAGGTGCATTTGCAGCTGACCCATCACAGTGAGGCTACACACAAGTTCAGGCAACCGGCTTCTTCATTATGCTTCCAAAGTGATGGTCCGGAGCATTTTTATACTGCAATGCATCCCTTAGTATAAACTGTTCTCCTTTCGTTTTTGTTTTCTGTGACTGTTGCATATTACATGGATTTTTCTTTAATTATGTCAATGGGTAGGTTACATTATCTATTTCTTATCAGGATAGTAAAAAAGGATATCAACAAAAAGTACATGATTAAAAGGGAGGCATTGTGTCTAATAAGTTTGTGAACTGATGTTACACCCTCTCTGCCAGAGGTGATGAAATCGGTCAACATCGCCCTCCTAACACAATCTCAAGATCTCTGGTTTTCAGCCCTGACTCCTTCCTCTGACTTACCTTCTAGGACAACTGGAACTTCTCACCTAGGTATGAAAGCGTGGCAGGAAGCTTAAGAGTCCAGGCCAAAGTTTCTTCTCCATGTGGCTATGTTGGCTAGGATCAAGTGCTTGCAAATTATGAAATTTGCTGATAAAACTAGAAAAGGTCCACAGAGACTCTAAGGATCTCCTTACAGTTACAAGTGATCCTATTGTTGTAAGTGACAATGGGATCTCCTGTTGTCACTGGTCATTCATCTCTACTCTCTACCTCTGCCCAGACCACAATAAAAGAGACTCTGTCTTTGATACTGAAGATCACACTGTCACAGGGCTGGCAGCAGAGCACAGACAAAGCTTACACAGATCCATCCATGCACCACAATTCGTTTTGCTTCTGTGTGTTTGAGTGGAGTCAAAGTAGACATCTGAGTAAATAACAGATATTTTCCTTTTTCCTCATCGCCAAACCACAAGCACAGATACTGTCAGGGCAACCACTTTCAAACTTGCTAGAATTTTTAGTATCCCAGATTCTCTCTGATGGTGAAAAGTTAAAGAACATTAGAAAAAAAATACAAATGTGTCCTTATTTTGGATGGGTGATAATTAGGCTGCAAGATTGAATATACACAATTAAACTAAGACTTACCTTTTGCTTCTGTGTATTTGGGTATTTTTTTTTTTTTTTTTGGTCTAACAGAAAGGAAATGGCAAATACTAAGATTGCAAGAGGTGACAAACGAAGAAATTTATACCACCTCTTCCAAAAATGTTGAAATAATTCCTGTATTTCTAGAAGGCAACCTAAGACCGTTGGTTGTTTCTCTAGAAAACGAAACACCTGCCATGCTGTATCTAGGTTTTTCAACAAGACTTTTTCTGAAAGTTTGGCCATGCAGAAGGAACCACAAGGATGCTATTGATGGAGGCACACCCAGATGCAGATTAATGAGGACGTGTACGTAGTCACTGCATAAATCAGAATACACAGGCCCATGGGGATAAATAAGGATCCCAAATCTCCCAGTACTCTAATCCTCCCAAACCCATTATTTTCCAGAAGAGGAAGTTGTATTTCCACTTCCACTGTGGAACAACATAAAAAACAAAAAAGTATCTTAAATTTTTCTGAGAAATGAACACAAACAGAAAGACAAACAGCAATTGTCTCCACTGAAATAAGAACCACTCCTTGCCCGCAGCCATTTGAATCAGAGATTGTTTGCATTAATAAGGCATTTGCCTTTATTATTATTATTATTGTCAAATGCCAGTCGTTCAATGTCCCATATTTGCCCGTGAAATTCAGGGCAATGAAGCTGACAAAATGTAATTTACTTGCTTTGAAAGAGGCCGGATCCATGATTCACTTTCCCAGTGTATCAGGCAGGATTTCTGTGGCCTTTCTGAACTACCAGAGAGAAAGCCAATTGCCTGGAGCCAGGACTGGCCAGCGCGTGGCAGATGGGTGCCCAGGAGTGGCGGAGAGGGCATCAGGAACACAGAGGTTTATCCAAAGGATAAGAAGGGACATTCCTATAAACTTCAAACAAGTGCCAAAGCTCTCCTTGAGTTTAAGGTTAGTTCTCCTTTACCAGACATACCTTAAAATTAACGCAAATTTATAGATAAGACTAAAATACACAGATTTAGTCACCTCTGGACAATGTAACAAGCTCAGAAAGTATTTAACTAGAATGTAGAACTTAAAGAACTCACTAAACTTCACAAATAACCTAAATGTAGAAAACATTTTTGTTGTCATAACGTGGAGAATTATCGGCATAATGGAGAATTCTTGAAATGGAAAAAGAGAGGAAAAATAAGTCAGAAAATACACAGCAAAAACATCACAAAGTGCAGATATTTGGGACCAGAATTTCTGCACACAGAAAATAGTATTGGGTTAAAAACTGTTTTTTGTTTGTTTGTTTGTTTTGAAACAGAGTCTCACTATGTCACCCTCGGTAGAGTGTCTTGGTGTCACAGCTTATAGCAAACTCAAACTCTTGGGCGTAAGCGATTCTCTTCCCTCAGCCTCCCTTGTAGCTGGGACTACAGGCACCCCCCTACAATGCCTGGCTATTTTTTTTTTTTTTTGTAGTTGTCATTGTTGTTGTTTAGGAGACCAGGGCCAGGTTCCAACCCGCCAGCCCCGGTGTATGTGACTGAATCCCTAACCACTGAGCAACAGACACTGAGCCGGGTAAAAACTATTTTATGAGATCTATCTTCAAGGCCATGTATTGTGGCATCATTTATCATACCAAGAAATTTGGAGGAAAACAAAAGTCCAATAAACAGAGAATCGGTTAAATAAATTACAGTGAATCCATACTGTGGAGCTACTACAAAACCATGTATAAAAGTATGTTTAATAACACAGGGAAATGTTTCCAATGTAACCTTAAATTTAAAAAGCAGTTTGCAAAGGAGTATGTACATTTTGATTCTAATTTTATAAATTGTACAAAAGCATGTATATATATATATATATACACACACACATATACATTGAGAGAGAAAAAAAAGGGAAAGATATATACCCTCTAATATTGTCAGTGACTTTGTATAGATGGTATTTTTATTTTGTGTGTTATTCCATAGTTCTAAAAGGACATTTTATATTAACTATGTCTTACCTTGATAATAACAAAAGAAATAATAAAAACTTTAAATTGCCTTATTTCTGAAAAACAAGGTTAGATGTAGTACCATTCAAAAGTATTCAAATTTAATTCCATTAAATAGCATCCTCCCCTTCCCTAAGCTGGCAAAGGACAAAAAAGGTCTTTCTTAGATTTGGATCAGGGATGAGATTAGTGAGTACTCTCTGCTCCAAAAGGAAAATACACATTTGCCTGAATTCTAAATTCACATCGACATCATATTTCTTATACCAAAATAAGGCAGCATCTGATTTTTAATGGATTTGGAGAAATCCATTCCCAAATGCCTATAGCATCTGTGAATACTTCATTTAACAATTAGCAGGATTTTCATTTTCAGAAGGTGTTAGAGCTGATTTACATGGCTAGGCCATCATCAGGAATTTTCCCAGCCTTTAGAAAGCTCCCGATCTCACCTTGACCAGTCTGCCCTCTGCCCCCACTGAAAACAATAATGTCTGCAACAAAGACTAAGTTTACAGTCCTCAAAAAAAACCAAAACTAAACCCAGAAATTGTATATATAACGCAATAAGGTACACAGGAAAAAAAAAAGTTTCCATGTCCCATTGCTGCTTAACCAAAGCTGGAGGGTAGCTGTGGTCAAAAACTGATCAAGAACAAATGTCCGACTTCAAATGAACTCAAGCCCAGGGGTTTTCTGTGTGACCAACCACAGAGCGGCACAGACACCCAATGTGCAGAGGTAATTCCTTCAGCCGAAGATAGAAAACTCAGCAAGAGCCTTTCCTACCAATTAAAGGTAGTCAATATTGATTATCTGAGGGATTTCCATGCTCAGGAAGCAAATGAGAAACTCAATACCTGAACTATTCCTAAATGCAGTTATCAACTTCAGAGTTTTATCTCATAAAACCAATTCAGCTTAGAGTTTAATTCTATTAAATTAGGGCTTAGAAATAAGATTTGCTCTAGAATGAATGCATCATTAGTTTTAAAATGCAATATACTGAAACCCAAAATGTGCTGTATTACTGTTTGAAGAATAAATGAGGAAAGATGGCATCTAAATGCACTTCTCCCTAAATATATTTACCAGTGGAAGAAGTGATTGGAAAGACGCTGAGTCCTCTGGTAGAGGGGACATGTCCCCTTCTCTTTAAAGTATAAAATAACCCCCCTTATTCCACTCCTTTGCTAAAGTTTCTTCTTTGACCGCCTTATTCCAACCACTGACAATGAGAACAGGCCAGGGGGTGAGGGGAGGAACAGCTGTATCTTCCTTGATACCTTGTACACTGAAGCCTCCAGAAACTTGAACTAGCCTCTTAGGAAAAGATGCTAATACCGAAACTGTGAAAGGAGCTTCCTAGTATCATGTAAGTTACAATATGAGGCACTGGGGGTTTGGTCCTGCATTTTTTTTTATTGTTTCAGGTTAATTTGAGGGTACAAAGAATTAGGGTAGAATGTCTGCATTTGTTAGGGAGAGTCCCTCTTATAATTGTGTCCCGCCCCCATACACCCTAACATTGTGCGCATTAAGTGCGAGCACACCCATCCCTTTCCCGCCTCCCCTCTCCCCTGCACCTTTTTAATAAGACAGAGTCCGGGGAGATTCTCTTTCTCTGCATTGCCAGAAACAGGGCCTTCTGGGCCTGTGACAGAGGCTGATCCTAACTTCTGACATCTTGCAGAAATCAAAACTATGTCCCTAATTAAATCCAGCAAAGGGGCTTTGTCCTGCAGTCCTGCCTCCTTCATGCACGTGAGGCTTTGGGTGTCCTATACAAGAACAGCTCAGTAGGTACAAGTCTGGTAAATACTCTATTACGAGACTGAGAATCATAAATAAAATAGAAAGAAGCTCAGAGCATGTCCTAGAACCCCCAGGAAGACCTGAATATTGAAAGATGCCCCATTCTAGGGAGAACAGCTGCTGATCTCTGCACGGTCTTAGATGTTCTGATGACAATGAGCGATTTCCATTTGCAGCAATGGCTGGCCTGAGTCGGGTTCTTCAGCACTGAAACTCCATTTGGCATTTTGAAAGGAAATGATTATGTTTTCATGAATTGCACTGTATCACACGGTATTTTAGGGCCCCGCGTCACATTATTATGCCCTCCTGAAATACTGCCGCACGTTGTCTCATCCACTGGAAAAGAAAGCCAGTATCACAGTGTCTTGTAAACAGATGACATATGAGTTAATCTAGCATTTGCATTCGGGAGGAATAATTCAATATTCAACTCTTCCACACACAAGCAGACAAAGCTAACACAAAAGATGGTCAGAGAGCTTCAGCAGACAGGAGGTGATCACAGTTGGGGCGGCTTTTAATGCAGGGTTTTCAGGTGGACTGTGTCATGATGATGGGCTTCTTCGCATGGTAATAATCCACAACTTCCAGTAAATTACAGGACACATAGGTGCAAAGGAAAAGAAAGCGAGGTCTGACACCAGCCCAGCTTTCCCCGTCTGAACTAAATCAACTCGCAATCCTCTTTGCCCCCTCTTTTTCAGCTCCCATCAAATTCATCCTTACTTTATTTGTGAAAACCTGATTTGTCTACTAGAAAAACAAAGCAATACTTAAGGGAATACAAAGAGAGGGTAAATCCCTGTTTTTTCCCTGGGGAAGCGTACTTGTACAGCTGAATATGACAGAACATTTCCAAACTTCAGTCCGAAATGGAGAATTAGGTGCAGTTTTCCTTAAGAGGATTGGCAGGTCCCCGTTGAGGACTGCTGTCCCCAAGTGGGCAAAATATGTTTCTGAAATGTTTCTTAGCTCCTGCTCCATAAAAGTGATCAATACTGCCAAGAAAACCAGCAAAAGAGAATCACTACCTTTAAATCTTATGGTTGTTACATTGCCCAGTTTGGGAATCAAAACTAATTTTGGGAATTAAAGCCTTCATGACCCATTTCGACTCCCTGATGGGCTCACTTAGGGAAGGAGGCAGCCTTCCCTTGACTTGTGGCCTCTCTCTGCCTCTTAGTCCCCTGGTATAGGCAAAGGAGATTCACATGGAAAATGTGCAGATTGTCAACCAGTTGTGTGACCTTGAGAAAGTCATTTCATCTCTCCAGGGTTCAGCTTCCTCCACGTTCAGAGGGACTAGGGTAGAATGTGTCCAGGTCCGTCTTTGCTTTGGGATTTGAAATTCACAATTCCACGAGCTATTAACAAAATAATGCCTAAGAATTCAAGAGGGAGGCAACAACAACGAAAAGCCAGAAAAGGAAAAACATTCTCTCTTCTAGCCAGGAGACGGGGAAAGAGACATTGACCAAAATCACTCTGACTCAAAGACAAAACCGCTTCATATATTAATAAAGCCTGAATATAAAATTCACACAATGTCAGCGAGTCGGACTTTGATTCAGAGCGTTTTTTACAAGGTAGCACGCGGTGCTGTTTATTTGGGAATAAAGATAACATCCTGTGAAATAAAAGCAACCCAGTGTATGTCTTTTTCATGCAGTGGGGACGGCCTGTAGACAAACACCAAGAGACAGGAACAGCTAATTTAAAAAATAAAATGCAAAGTCCTGTGGCCCAGTTCAAATTGAGTCTGACAGTGAAGGTCACAGCAACTTTTCACTTTTGTTTAAAGATACCGCCTTGATCATTGCCGGATGCAAACAAAAACACAACAGCAAAGAGGGACCATCCTAGACTAGAGCAAGATCATCCTGAAATGCTTCCATCCCTTCAACCCCCTAATCACTTGCTTTTTTTTCTAATTAAAAAGAAAATGTTAAATTACCAAATTCCTAACATTTTGAATAACAACAAATATAATATGTTGCAAGAGATGGTAACCAAAATTTCCTAAGCAATAGAATCCCTGGCTTTTGAAGACTCTCTTGCAACTTTTCAAACACTTTCATTCTGTTTCTGCTTTTTTCTCCTTTTTTTTTTCCTTGCAATTTTCCTAGTCCCACCAATCACGAGGAGGGGTAAAGCATTCGCGTTTCAAAAAATTGTTCAAACCAGTGGTAAGATTCATTGTCTGTAAAGAAAATTACTTTGGCCTCCAACATGTGTTTTCAATACGAATGCATCACATAAAAAGTAAAAAGACCTCTTGTCTACCACGGCAATTCTTGTGGAGCCATTTTGGTCTTTATAGAAAGATCTCACTTATATCTTGGTAGAAAGAAAAAAAGTGAAACAAAGCAGACCATGAACCTTCCTTGGGCCTGTTTTATATTTCTCCCATGCTGTCTCCTAAAGACCCTAGCACTTGATAAAAGTTCGGCCTCCTCAGCACACAGAACTCAGCTTGTCATTTCTTCGGGCGTGATTAAAGACATTAGCACAGCTTTACCGTAAAAGCCTGAACAACAAGTGTGAGACACCCACTGGCCCCAATTTTGAACAATCCCAATCAAAGCTTCTCTATAGGGAAGGAGGTCAGTCGGATTTTCTTAGTTTCCTTTTATTAGGTTCTTTGAGGGAAATAATGTTGCTCGTGTACTTTCACAAATATTTCTAGGTTCTACTCTCATGATCAAAATCATCCACTTAACAACTAAGTTTCCAAGTGATGGCTGCTTTTTGAGACAGTCTCAGAAGCCAGAGAAGACAAATATTCTTTAATGCAACCAAAATCAATGCCAAAAAAATCAGTGGGGGGTGGGTGGGGGGTGAATCAGACTATGTTAAATTTTAAAGATAATTCTAACTGTATGAATTATCTGATTCTCTGTAAACTTACCTTCAAAAGGGGAGATACTAGTACCTGCCTAACAGAGTTTAGAGCAACTCACACAGAAATGAAAGATTCGAAATGTTGGGGTTCCTATTCACGAAGAGGACATTTGCAATTGTCACTTCACTAAATCTCCAGGAGCTCCTTTCCATGATTTGAAAGTTACCTACAATATAATATCCCACCTTCTCAGAGAAGAATTTATTTCCTGGCCTCTCCTATAATTTAGATTCTGTACATTAAAAGCATCCCCATGGGTTATGAGGGAAAGAGGCCAAGTGCTGGTGTTCCTTTTGTGGGCATGGATCACTAGACAGGCCTGGTCCTGGGACCAGCGTCCATGTCACCAGCTTCCTGATCACAGTAAAGGCTACAGCTCCCTTGGCAGGCCTGCTCTGGAGTATGTTCCTAGGAGTTCCATGGGCTACTGTATCACTTGACAAATGTCCTATGATTTAAATCCCCTAGAGCGATTTGCATTATAACTTAGAATCCCATCAAATACACATTTGAAAGCTCCTGGCTTTGTCTTGACATTAGTAAAAAAAAAAATCTATGCAAGTTAATTTCTCTTCTGCCACTCCTGTTATCCCATCCTCATTTGCAAGACCAGAGAGATGAAAAAAGCTACCTACAAAATCTCAGGACACCCAGCCACACATCCAACTTAGGAGTAAGTTCTGATCACTAGAAGACCTGTGGTTCACACACCTAGAACAGATTAATCAGAAGAATCAATCCCTAGAAAAATGGGCCTCTGCAGATTTAGTGTGAGTAATCAGAGAGTGGGCAAAAAGTGGGGGACCATGAACAACGGCCCCAGATGGAGGGTGTGACCCAGAAGGGACTGGGGTTGAAGAGCATGAGTGGTAGGACACTCAAAAAAAAAAAAAAAAAAAGGCATATTCTTCTGCCAAAGATCATGACACAGTTTACATAAAGCAAAGTCCCCTTTGTGTCCAAAGGGAGATTTTCCTTGCATGGAGAAAAGGACATGCAAGGACACTTTTCAACCTCAGAAAAAATCAGAAAAGCTGTGGAAGCCATGCAGCAATAGTGACCACATGCTCAAGCTCCCCGAGTGTCTTCAGATTCCTCATGTTATTCTGCTCAGGCTTTTTTCTAACATAGAACATTGTCTTTATCACAGGACAGTCATCTGTGCATATACCTTAGGTCTCCACTATAGTCCACAATGCATGCACTTTTTTTTACATTCTTTACATCTTACAAAGCCGCTAGCCAAGAGTACTTTATTCAGGAAGAGCCCAGTGGATGTCTCGTGAAAGATTGAACAAGTGCGTAAATGAAGCACATTGTCTTCTTACCAGCTACTGAGCTCTGGTCAATATGCATATTGCCAAATTTTTCTGATAGAAAATGTGATCATGAAGTTATGCCATAATTCCAGCTTCAGGTTAGAAAGGCGAGGCTTTTTAGTTGCTCTTTGAGCTTTTGCCTTATCTAAGATTTCCCAAGGATTTCCTTTTATTATGGTTTGTGTATCTATATTCCTAATAGAGTTTTCCCATGTTTTACACTCAGTGCCAGAACGCGCTCCTCCTGACTTCCTGAGTTGGCTCCATCCCTGACTTTGCTCAGCTGGGATCTGAAAATGACAAGGAGTTAAATAAATGAAAGGTCTGGAATGGTGAAACCCATCTAAGCAGAGGAAACTTCATGAGGAAGGTCTGTGTTGCAGGGGAACCAGGAGGACAGGTGTGGCAAGAGCGGAGGGAAGGGGTGGGAAGTTCTTCATATCCTGGCTTCCGGAAACCATCCCAACCTCCCAATGCCTGGTACTCTGGATGGTTTTCTAACTCCATGCTCCAGTCGTGCCTGTGTATCCTTCCTTCCACTCTCCTCAACTTCCTGGCCACCAGCATGGTGTTCTGAGGTCCAATTTGAGGGACAGCTGAACTACTGTGACTCAGAGAAGCTTCTACTTGCATCTAAGAACATGCAACTTCCCTAAGGGTGGCTTTGACCGTCCTGTTCTCAAACTCAGATCACACTTTTCTCCAAGCGCCCACCATGCCCCCTTCTCCTCAAGACTTATGAAAAGTCTTGACTTCACAAAGAGTTTTGGTCTTACATTTCTGTCTTTATTCTTTCATTATTTAATTCAGGCACCAAAAATATACATTAGATCTTCTGTTAGTTGACCACTCAAGGGACTGTAACAAGCCGGTCAATCTACAGAGGTGGTCAACATAAGGAACTAGGCCTACTGTACTGATACAGGTGGTGCACACCTAGTCTATGAAGATTAGGTCCATTTAAGGAGGCGGTCAGTGTAAGGAGGTGGTCAGCTATGGAGGTTCTACTTTCTACATATTTATATGGCAAGATTGGATTTTATCCTTGGGGTTAATTCTTCCTTTAACAATTTATCAGTTCACTATGCTATTCATAGTTTTGAGTTGGGCTTTCCTCAAAAGCAGGATCTGATTCAAGGACATAGGTGCAGGGAGTTTATTTGGGAGGTAATCCCAGGAATTGCAAATGAGGTTGTAGGAAAAGGAGAGAAAGCACTAGCAGTATGTTAGGGGGCTGTTGTCAGCTCGGGTATCTCTAAGAAAATCCTGCAGAAGCAGCTTCAGAATTGTCCCACCAAGGACCAGGGAAAGGAGCACTAATCCCCTAACATCCTTCATGGCCCTTCTCCGTCTGTGACCCTTCTCGGTCTGGAGGCATTAAATTCCTGGCACTTCCTGCTGTCTCATGCTTGGGTTGGACTGTGCCTAGGGCCTGCAGATATCTCATAGACAAAGAGATAGAGACCCCAGGGAAGGGCCCTGGAACTCTCCACCTCAACTACAAGTGAGCTTAGAGCTGACCAAGGAGCTACGGGGTGAGGCAGCGACAGCAACCACCAGGCACCCATTTCCCGAGATTGTTCTATGAGCCAGCTCCAGTGTCAGGTGCTTCACATGAGTTATCTCATCCAATGCCCAAACCGACACTACGAGGCTACAGTGAGCTCCATTGCATAGGTGAGAGAATGGGGTCCCTGGGGACACAGCCAGGTCCTGAGCTTGCCTCTGCTTCACTCACCAATACACATATACTGCAGACAGCTTGGGAAGGGAGATTGCTCACCACTGGCAGAGCCAACGCTCCCTAGCATCACAGTAACCATGAAAAGAGCACTTGGTGTGACTTTCACCTTGGAGTTAATCATGACCTCATAGAAGGCCAAGGTGGAGTCTCCGCTCATATTTTAGTTTTGTACCTTTTGTCCAGTCTACCCACTTAAAATAACATGTCTAAAGACCAGAGTCCTTTCGTTTTTTTATACTAGCCCATGGGGTTTACACCTTGCTCTTGTGACATTTAACAAGAAAATAGACAAAGTGTAGCGGACACCCGTCCTGTGCTGAGCACCCAGCGTACCCATTCCCCTTCCCCACAGATAACTGCATCTTCTCCGCTAGCACAGCTTGCTGACAAGGTAGGTGTAGGTGCTGAATTGTCACTTGGGAATCTGCAATGGCCTGAGCCTTCCCAGGAGCAGGCCTGTGGCCTGAGCTTGACCAATCAGATATCTTACCACAGGACTTCACATGCAGAACAAGTGATACAAGAATAGAGAAAAGATGGCGGGTCTGTCACTGGAGTAGTGACAATGGCAGCCAGCCAGCCAAACCACTGTCACTGGAGTTGGATGCCAGGCTTCCGTTTTCATAGCACCAGCCCTCTGAGCACTCTTGTTCCTGCCCTCCCCCCACAAACCTGGTCCCCTAAACCCTGGTCAATGCGTGTGAGGTCTTTTCTTTCCCTCCCAACAAATCCCCTTTTATTGAATTTCCCAGAGTCAGTTTCAATGTTTGTAACCAAGAACCGTAACTGATACACACGGTAGAAAAGCTGATGTGGGATATGCAGTGTCCACACCACCCAGAGAGGTCAGTAAGACTTCATTCAGTACATGCCGTGGCTACTGAACAGCATCCCCAGATTTCCTCTGCCCCCCTTACAGACAGCTGTAAGCAGTTCTTCAGTCCATCGTCTGAATGCAAAATTTGCCTGGCAGAAAGGAAACTCCTCGCTCACTATAACAAATCTAAGCATATTAACTAAAAGCACTTTTTCTTAAATGGAAAAGATACCCCAGTGCAAACATTATGAAGGACACTCTGAAAGGTTTCTTTACATTCTTTTTTTTCCTTAATGAGCTTGCGATCCCTTCCCCTTCTGCCATGTGCTCAGTCTCTAGATTTTTATTTCAATATTCTGCATTATCAGTTTATAATCTATAGGCTGTAAGCCAGCTATTGATCTGCTTTTGAAAGAACATTTTTATTCTCTGTCATGATTCCATAATCTTTCTACCATTTCCCTTCAAAAATGGTAAATGTTGTCCTATTAAATTTAAATTGGGATAAAAGGGTGCCCAGTGCCCTGGATGGGCTGGCCCAGGTTGGTGTTCTTTAAGAATATGTCACATTAACCTCCCCCCACAGCAAAGTGATGTTTACAACACTTCCTTGGAAAATCTTATCATGGTCAAGGCATAAATTGTACAACTTTGGAAACAGTCAGGAGCGGAGCTGTCGATTGACAGTGTAGCGACCTACGGCGTGTTTTAGAAAAGACAGCATTTTAAATACGACTCATGAATAAACAGACAGCGCCAACCACCCAAATCAACTTGGAAGAGTAAACACGGAGGGAATGTTTAGCTAAATTTTAGACGCCATTTGACGAGGGAAAAGGGCTAAAAACTTATCAGCGGAGAATGAATTATGTCAATACCAAAAGTGCCTAGCTACTGCAGGGAACTGTCTTCAAGCAAAAGTGACACAGGCAGAGGGCTCACTATTTATGCACCACAGATAAAATACACTCTACTACAAAGGGCTTTCCCATGCTAAAGATAACTGGAGAATGCTTTAAAACATATGGGATATACATGCGTAACTTATATGTGTATTTGCATGACTGTTCTTAAGGATTACAATGGGGAAAAAATAGATACTTACAAATACACTGGCACCAAAAAGAAAAAAAAAAACAAAAACAGAGAGGCAGGCAGGCAGGCAGTAGTGAACTTTGTTTCTATCTATAAATTCTGGTATATGACCTACTGAATCTTCACCCCAAGATGAAGCCAGGATCCATAGAAATAGCAGTATTAGTTCTGTGTGGGATGTGGCGTGAAGCCAAAAGGCATCTCATAAAATTTAACCCTGCTTAGGGAGGTAGTAGTCTCCCACGTTACCAAGATTCTTACAGTGAGTGATTAAGTCTTTGACGTCTGAGATCTCAGGGCCCTAGGACAATGCTAGGACAGAACAGGTGCGCCATCAACATTCATTTAATTCAACCAAATGCTCCTCTGCCCCCTCTCAGTGTCCGGCCTCCAACTAGGCTCAAAGTAGCTCAAGAAAGACTCTTGAATCTCCGGAAAATAAAATAGTTAACTCCTTCGGGAGCTATTTTCAAATATTGAATATATGTAGGAAGTTCAAAATCTCAACTTTACTCTCTCCCTCACCATACATCTATGTACCCATCATCTTTAGGCATAGTGATACACTCCCCAAAACCAATTTATTCACAGTTGAGTGTTGCTGATCACATTGCGCGTTACTCAGGAACCTTGAGAGACTCTCCGCTATGCCACTGGGCATTGGACAAGCCGTGTGGGTTATATATTCCGTCTCAACTATCAGGCTGAAGGCAATGCCAGCAGCAAAGCACTGCCTCCAGCCAATCCTTGGAACCACAGGGCCTCATCACCAGCGCAGCAGCCATGTCTGTTCAGTCCCATAGAGTAGAGAGAAGGCTCCAGGAATGAGAAACATAAACAAGGGCAGAAGAAGGAAACAGCCAGAGCAGCCTTCAACTCATGTGCCCCCCCTCAAAACAATTCTCTGTTTCCTAAGGAACTGAGGAACACCCAGGCAAGTGCCTATCATTCTGTCCGCACTTCCTGGACAAGATTTGACTTAGAAAAATGGAATTTGTAAAGCATTTCACGGCAAAAGCTTTTTCCTTTCCTTTGCTCATGGAGTCACTTACGGGAACATAGATTGTGAGATATAGTCCCTAATTCAAATTAAGTTCAAAGTCAGTTCAGAATGGTGAAGTGCTGAAGTTCACTCTGTGGCCTCCCAATATCACCTAGTTCCGAACAGGAACACGAGCAGGTGCCGGGCAGTCACCCAGGGGTGGCAGGAAAGAAAGACACACAAATACCGCACTGCTTCCTTCTTAAAACCTTCACTAATAGTTATTACACCATAAGACCACGTAAAACCCGCTAGCAATTTTTTTTTAAACTGAATAATGTCTCATATTGACTCAACAATGCATGAGCCAAAGACAGAATCTTATCCTTACTGGACTCCTGACCCTATGGGACTATATGGGCTGTGGACCATTCTATAGGTCAAATGGATGAGAATGAGTGTTTAACACCAGTCATGTTTAGAAGTTCTAATTGTTTACTTACTGACACCAATTTACATAAAGCTACTTGGCGAGTAAAGGTCTGCACAGCCTATGGTGCTCCACCATGCCGGATTTTAGCCATCATGTCATGGCCTGGCTGCAAAGGGAGAAATGCTGGGAACTCGTGCACCAGGAAGGAGCAGCCTATTAAGATCTGAAAAGCTGTCATCCACGCTGAAAGGACTTGTGTCAGCTGCTGAGGATATATTTTAAACCGCCTGTCCGCAAGAAAACTTTAATAACACCGCCTTGCTCTAATGTCTTGTGAGAGGAGAGGCAATTTTACTTCTTCTATTAACCCAACGTGATTACAATGGCTTATTTCATGGAATATTAAGTTCAAATTCTGCTCCCTGGGAGGACAATAAAAAAAAAAAGTGTGCTTATGACTTTGCCCGAAATAGCCACAGGACCACAGCTCCTTGGTGCTTTTAATGCATCCAGGCAATAACCCACCATAATTCGCTAATGGTGAAATAAATTAGTGACCAAATAATAACCTGAAAAGATGACATCAAGATGGAAAGTAAATGTTTATCTTTTGCAAAGGACAGCATAACAAAGCTTATGGAAGACGCTCATCAATCCCTCTTTTAAAAAAAAAAAAAATCGAGTTCCTATTAGATACCTCCGATGGTACTTGCTTAATGGTGAGACCATAGTTAGAGCAGCTGATAAAATAAATAATCACTTTGATGAACAAGCAGCCTCAGAGCCACTGAACTCCATAGATGCTTAAGGAAATGAAACTGGGCTTTCTCTAAGAATTCCCAGGGAGACCTACTCCTTGGAAATTATTTCAAAGAGTAGCGATGCTGTTGAAGAGTCAGGTCCACCCTAATAGGGGTTACTTAGGAGTTTTCATAAGTTCAACTGCAAGGTTTAATAGCCAACTCTGTGACCCATAGTCTCATTTTTAATTGTAGATGAATGATGGTTCGAACTGGTTAGTTAACCAGGAATCCTGTAAAGCCGATAGGCATCTCTCGCCTGCTTCCCAAAGCCATGACCAGCACTTACTCCTACCAGTTTCCACTCTCTGACATGGCTCTTGGGTTCTAATCCTTCTCCATGGAAATGGGAGGGGACCCTTAACAGCAGGAGACAGGCAGTTCATTTTCCTTGGTTCTCTATGCCCTTTGAATAGTTCATGAAGTGAATAGAGGTTGGACACAGTTATCTTTAATACATGTAATTCCTGCCTTTCGTGATAGGAAACTCTCTCCATCAGGGGCTTCCATAAACAATATTAATTTCAAGGACTGGGAGCCACAGCTTGCTTAAGTACCCTGGTGGCAGTGGTGACCAAATTAGCAAAGCCTGCAGCAGCATAGCTCATTTGAAAACGGGAGTTTATCAACTATGAAACAAGATTCTCAGACCCACAGAAACACAAGAAAATCCTCTGGCTGGTTTTGTATGTGTTTCTTTATCATAAGTGGCATATTAAGGGAAAACCGAGTCTAGTGAACTCACACCAACAGCTCAGGAATGACACTGTGCCTTACGGATGTGATTTATCACTGTTTTGACTTTTTACAGTGATAAAAAAGAAAATGCACTTCCCTTTAACATTTTCATTTGAGAAATGCAAATGGTAAATGGAATTACAGTTCTAAGCCAACAAACCTAAGGGATGTTGAAAGTTGAATGTACAAAGAAAATGGTACGGTGATGCTTTAAAAAGGGGTGGGGGATGGCATACGGATAAAAACGTGTTTATTCTCACACACTTTGGAGGAGTTCCCCTGTTTGTGGCTCACGTGATAAAATAATCTGATAAGAGGAGCAAGGCTAAATGGCAGACGGCAAACATCCCAACCTGATGTATTTCCTCAGCCCTGACCTTCAGATAAAAATCATATAGAAATCTGCAAAACCTCCCAATATGCAGCACCACATGCTTCCAACATTTTCAGACACAACAGTCAGTGGGGCGGGGGGTGGGGGGCAGGTAAAAAGAAACAAGAAACAAAGGTATTGCTACTGAAAACAGTTAGCCTTTTCTCTCCAATATCTCAGGATTAGGTCAGATGAATGCTATGGCTGCCTCTGACATTTCTTTCTGTGTGTGTGCACATGCAAAATACATGTGTGTGCGTCTGTCATTTTTATGTGTCTGTGTGCCCGGTATCAAGTGTGTGGGTTCACATGAGATATATTATATACATACCGTGTGCATATTTAAAGAGGAAAAAAAGACTTCAAACGGTAAAAATTTATTGCACTGTGAAATTAGCTAAAATTATGACAACTGTAAGAAAAAAAATTATATGGGCAAAATTTGGGTCTGGTGGAAGAATTCTTTGATGTCTGGATTCCAATTTAACCCCCGACTGAGTTCTAAGAATCAAATGAACAAAGTATATCATACACCCCAAGTCTGCCTGTCAGCACCAGTCATCATTTTTTATTTTATTCTTCCCAGCTGCATGTATTTACAAGACTCTGTTCTGACATTTCCTCCCCTCAAAATGTACACACTCACTGCTACGGGCAGTTGCCAAATACATTTGTAAAACAGTTCAACCCTGTGTTTGTTTATTCATTTTGCATCTCTATCAGGCGTAATAAATATGTATCACTCTAATTTTTTCCCATTTGCAATTACGTCAAACCTTTGTATATTCGACTTCGGTGTTTATGTTTGAATACGTACAAGCCACGTTTTACAAATAGCTCCTCAAGGACACGCTGAAAATAAAATCGGAGTATTTTTGTGTAGAAAAATGCGCATACGTGCTGCCTTATGGGTTCAGATAGGTTAAAAGAATTTTTAAACACGAGCATTATAATTATATAAATTTCACAACAACATCTCTGCACACACAAATGTTCTGGTATTTCTGTCTTGATCTATAATAGCGATTGCATGTAACTCTGAACAGAACCACATACAGGTGTTTTACAAATCTAGGGATGGCAACAGTGGACAGTTGTACGCACACAACCCTGTGCCTGTACAGTGATGTGTGGATGGCTTTGCCTATCCTGATACAAAAAAATAACTTCCCCCCAGTATATGACTGCTAAGTAAGCTAAGTCTCCGAATATCTGAAGGCTGTTATAAATGTTTAAAGTGTTAATAATAAATCTGGGTTGTTTAAAGAATATTTCTAAATAACATAAAATATTTAGTTTTACCCACCCAACCCATAAAAAGATAAGATTTATCGCTAAATGTTTGAGGAATAATCAGTCGTTTTTGCTAATACATTTTAATATTTATACATAGGGCACATACTGAATATAAATGATATATTGTGATTTCCTATAGTGTATGGAATTTATACAATTAACTTCAAGATCCAATGGCTTCCAGGCACATAAGGTACAAACACAGTTACAAGATTTGGCTGATTATTGTTATAAATCTTATAAAGCATAAAGGCATTAAAATATATTCTGTTTGGACCATTCATTTTAAAATACGGTATATAAAAAAGTATTATTTCTTCTTAAAAGATTTATATTTTTCTGGCTTTTTTCTTTATGAGGTCAATTTATTTGCCAGTATTCAAAAAATACTTTCTATTTTTCCCACTTCCAAATACGTGTTTGAAATATACCCCAAGATTCAATATCAATTTTCTAGTTATTTCTCAAGGGCTATATTTGTACATAATAATAGCAGCAAACATTCAGGCATTATTTGTTTGGTTTCTCCAAAGTGTTTAAATTTACAAAGAATCAAATAATGAAAGCTTGATGAACCAAATTGCTTATTTCCCACACATCTGATAGCCATATACATTTGTACACACTAATGCATGTATATTTCTGGCACACCATTAATCACCAATGACAAAATCATGTTATCAATCCACCTACACTGAACATTAAATGTTTTAATATTCATATAAATTGCATCAAAAATATATACGTGGTTTTGCTTTTTAAATTAAGAGACTTGGGTCCTTAATGGAAATCTTTTTCCATTCCTTCTTAGCCATATATAACATTTAAATATACTAGTGAATAAAAATCTGCAATAAATTCTACAACACGCCCCCAACCATTCAGTGTCTGATTTTTTTAAAAAAAGAGCTAAAGCCACAGCATAAGAAACGTGAAATGGAAACATTCCAATGTCTGCACGCGTGATCCTGGGGTTGTCCAACCGTTAGTAAAAAGGCCTGGACTCTGCGGCTGCTTATCAAATCAGCTTTATGTTTCTGGAATGAGTTCCTGCTGCTTAGCCTGAATTTGGAGACAGTCATGGAAAAAAAAAAATGTATCCTGTAAGATTGATCTAGTTCAAAACAAAACCTCTGGAAAAACACGGAAGTTTTATTAAACACTTAGATAGCTGAAGGCTACATTAACAGTATAAATGGGTGTGCATACAGGCACATGCTAATATATTTAATATATTTACTTATATTCAGACCACATCCATATTAAATGTCTTGGCTATGTGTCAGTGACAAGATCCTTATACGAGGTATATGATGTTTGCGTCATTATCAGTAACATAGATTCAGTAATTTGGGTGTTTACATCAGTGAAAGTACATTATCACTTCCCTTTTTTTGTTTTTTGCTATAACAAACAAGTCTGGCAATCAAAAGTAAGAAAATACTAAGTATAGATAGTTGCTTTTATCAACTACCCAGGCAGACATGAGTGGGTAGGGATTCATTAACATGGGCTTCCCCCCAACCCCATGCATTTTAACCCCCAAAGCTAGAAAGCATTAGAAAATACTGCCTTTCTCTTACTTTTCTTCTCCATGTAAAACAAACCCCCAGAAAAGGTCTATTCTCCATGTAAAACAAACCCCTAGAAAAGGTTTAGAATCAGCTCTGTTTGTTTTTCAAATGGTTCTGACATCTTCCTCCCAAGCACACGCGCGCGCACACACACACACACACACACAAAACCCGCCGTGTGGATTCACAGTCCACATCTGGCTCCCAATCAGAGTTGTACATTTGCAAGCACATCTTTAAATACTGGAAGCAAATTTGGACTTACTAAAAAATCTATGCTGAGTGAGAAATCATGCTAAATACATGCCCTGGTAACTTTATTTTTTAATGATGACTTTCAATAACAATAAAAAAAAAAAACCACAACAACAAGGTAAGGGAGAGAGATCAGCAGGGTGAATGTAAAAATTGTTAATCTTAAATTTCTACAAACCCAAGTGTCAGAGTAAGCATGTACGGTGCGTCAAGCATAACAAAAAGAAACGAGGTGGGGGGGGGGGTGTCCCAGGCACTTGCTTCCCTGAATCCCTCTGAATACATTTCACAATTCATCAGTTTTTGTCTTTCCTGCCACGAATGAGGACAATCAGACCAGACACCCATTAGATTTTTCATGCAATTTTTTTTTCTTGTTCATGACATGTTGGCAGGGAGGATGGCAATTCTGAAATCTTACCAAATGAGAAAAATGTCAGAAGCTGAACTGACAGCCAGTGGTTACTATGGTGATCGGTGATATTGAAAAAAATAAAATAAAATAAGACTCAGTTAATTCAAAAGAATCAAGTTGGTTATTTTTTAAGCCAGTTGATACAGATGAAAACTTAATCCTGATATTGGGACATTATCTTTTCGAGCTAACAGCCAAAGACACCATTTAGCTTAAATAATAACTAAATACACAGCTCATAATCTTGTGATTAAAAATAATGGAAAGAAACAGTATTGATAAATGGAAGTCAAATATTATTACCAAATGACTATCAGGGAAATATAGATTAAATTCAGTGGAAAGAGGATTGTTTAGGGGGGGAAATTTTATAGTTTTAGCAAAACAATTTTTAAAAGCAAACACAGAAACCTCACAGATTAAAAAGGACTCTTTAGGGACAACTCAGATTCTATTAAAACACCCACAGACACACACAAATATGGTGTTTTCATCTTCAAAGTTCATCCAAAAATTTTTCATTTTGATTCTAATTGTGAATACATTCAATCTCTTTACTTTTAAAAGGTATTTATAAAAAGAAAGCCGAATCATAAGCTCTTATAATATAAAAATATTCTCCATGTCATTTTTCTCTTTGATTGAAATCCAGTTTAATGCTCTGACTACTCATCGGAAGCCCTCGCTCTGTCTATAGTAAGCAAAATAATAACAATAGTAACAATAATAAAAAAGCACATACTGGCACCTTTTTCTGACACCAGGCAACGACAGCTCTTACTGGCTCCATCAGTTAGTGCTACTATTTTTAGGTTTAACGATTTAAAAGAAGGAAGCAGAATACCATGAAAATGATATTTATAATTAACCAAAATGTATGTGATGGTTTGTCCCATATGTAATACACATGAAACCCAGGCAAGGTAGTGTTTTTTTTTAAAGAGAGTTTTAAAGCAGTTAATAAAGAGGGTGCAAAGTTTGTTAGGGCTTCAGTCAAGAACACATTGTATTTGAAAAATCTTTGACACAGAATCAAACTTTTTCAAGGCTTCTTCTCTCCATAATGACACTTAAAAATGCTATAAGCATCATGGATTAATACCCAAAAAGTACACTCGGGAAGACCAGAGGCAGTGTTCATTTTGAAGCAGTGTAGTCTGAAAATATTCTATGCTTGCATATTTTATCTATATGCCATATTCCCAGATCTAGTCTATACATTTTTTTCATTTGATATAGGGATATTAAATTATCTCCTGTATCTTTTTTTTTAATCAAATCTTTTGAGAGTTACAGGTAACTAGCAAAAACAAGATTCTTATTTATAACCTCAAGCTAGTATTTAATGCAAGGGGGAGGGGGGACATTATAAAGGAAGAAGCTCAGGAAAAAAACATGGAAGTCTATTGGCTAGGGGAAGCTGTTCACCACTGAACAGACTACAACGCCATCTACTGGGAAAGTGAAGTTAAACTTCACTTAAAACTGAAGCTAGTTTAAAGGCTGATAGATGTAACTGGAGAGACATCCAATCCTACATCCTTCACTGTTCAAAAAAGATAAGAAATATATATATATATTGTCGAAACATCAGTTCCTATTATACATCATTATATTCTTCCTCTGAGATCTCCTTCCAGCATTTTGCTTCTTAATTTCCAGCTAAAGCCTCTCTTTTTCAGCTCCTTCCAACTACTCGGAGGAACAAGTTAACAACACCCAGAAAAATAATCACCAGCAGCGAGCAACCCTGGGGTCCTTTTCTTCAATCTCTAGCTTGTGATTTTTACAAGCAGTTTATGTTAGCATTTGCTCTGCAAAAGTTTTTTTTTTTTTTTTTTCTTTTTAAATCCCTAAAGTCACAATAGGAAAAGCAACCACAGTGGGTCAGGGGACAGGTGAAAAAGAGCAGATGCACACAGATCAAGCCTCTGACTTCATAAAATCTCCTTTTATATGTTCTTCTGCTATGGGGCATCTGGAACCTCAGGTAACTTGTTTAAAAATAAGAATCCACCGAGGTTTCCTGAGCAGTTCTCTCATTTCCATTAGTGTGTTCTGTGCCAGTTTGCACACACACTTCCCTTTCATTCTGGCTGGCTGGCTCTGTGATTTTTAAAAGTGAGACATGGAAAAGCGTGCAGGGACACCATTTCCCTCTCTCTCTCTTTCTCTGAAGCTATCCGAGCGAAGGAAAGCAATATTTAAGAAGGGACGATAGCCCCAATTAAATAAAAAATGTTTTTCAGAAGGACTAGCAAAAGAAAGTTCCTACCTAAAAGCTGTTGCCCATATTTTCAAAGTAGAGATACAAGCATAGGTAAACAGTGTGGATTCTCAACCTCACACTGCTGACAGGTGGGGCCAGGTCATTCTTTGTTGGAGGGAAACGTCCTGGGCATTGTAGGATGGGGAGCAGCACCCCATTAGCACCCCCCATACACATACAATCAGCAAGTTCTCCAGACATTGCCAGAGGTCCCCTGGGGAAGGGAGAAAAAAAATCTACCCGCACCTTCCCATAGATAAAAAACTTGTACAGAATACTAATTTCAATTTTCTATAAATCAGTTATCATATGAGTCTATCTGCCTTTGACTTATGTCAGTGTGAGAAATAATATTTTTAAAACAATAATACGGTAGAATTGGTGTGAACGAGAGAGCAACAATATCCGTTCTATAAATTCTTTAAGTTTGAGACTGATCAGGGCTCCTGACCTTTCCAAAAGCCTCCTTGGAAAATCTGGTGGGAACCTGACGGGGAGGGCTGGCTTGTGCATAGTAGCTGCCAGCTTTGTCCCCAAAAGCAAAGAGGAAAAAAAAAATTGCCATTATGATGTGATCTTCAGGTAAGCAGGGAGGTTTAAAGGAAAAAATGAGGGAGAACTGGGGAGCTGTTGTATTCAAAGTGTTGAAATTAAAGGGCTTCAATATTCAAAGGTTATTTTTCCCCCTAAAATAGAAAACCTAAACAGGAAGGTACATGTTAATTTCCAAGTTAGGGACATAATTTGAAACTTCCTCATGGCACTTTTGAAAAATTAGCACTCTGTAAGAAAAGAAGAGCTCAAGATAAATGAAGGAAGAGAAAGAGGAATTGGGGAGATAGAGGCCTTACATTCAAGAGGGCTAGTGATGTTAAAATTGGAGTCAAGTTCAGGTTTAGCGCAGTGTGGATCCATATTAACCTGAAACACGTCCACCTAGGAGTAAAACCTTTCAAGCCCTATCCTGGAAGGGGTGTACCGTCTCCATTTAAATTTCTCCAAGAGAACATGCAATAATTTCACAGTAGCCGAAATCTACTGCATTAGATGAGCACGGTCTATTTATTTCCATTACCTTTTACCATCTACTGGGAACATCAAGGTTGGTTTGGTGGGAAGCTTTCAGTTGGGTAGTCATCTTTCTGTAGTATTCACGCTGAAAAATTTGAACGTCTGCGGCTTGGCGCCTGTGGCTCAACAGGCTAAGGCGCCAGCCACGTACACCTGAGCTGGTGGGTTCGAATCCAGCCCCAGGGCCCGCCAAACAACAATGACGGCTGCAACCAAAAAATGGCCCGGCGTGGCAGGCGCCTGTGGTCCCAGCTACTTGGGAGGCGGAGGCAGGAGACTCGCTTGAGCCCAGGAATTGGAAGTTGCTGTGAGCTGTGATGCCACAGCACTCTATCCAGGGTGAAAGCTTGAGGCTCTGTCTCAAAAAAAAAAAAAAAAAGAAAGAAAAATTTGAATGTCTGCCTCTGCTCTCCTTATTTACCAACACTTTGATGAGAAGAGGGGAGAGCAAGGACACATTTTTAACATTTGACATTTTCTAACATTCTGAAATCTTGCTTTTCCTTGTTGCAGGCAAAGGGTATGTTGGACTGGGAAAGAGTTGAATGCAAAGCAAAGTATATTCACTCTTCAAAACTGCAGCAACTGGGGGGACATCATCTAGAATACTGGTGGCTTTTGTGGAGTGTTTCTTTTTCTCCACGAGCTGGACCACACGTACTCATTCAGAGCAAGTCTATGGATGAACGGCCTCTGCATTTTTAAAGGAACTCAGCTTGTGCGGTCCGCAGATATCTCAGAAGAATGAGGAACTATTTTCACATCTCCTTCACATAATGGATGCGGCTACAGGGCAGAGCAAACAAGCCCCCTGGAAAGCATTTGGTCTGTCATGACATGCAAGAGAATTCTCGGATGTGTCTTCGCTGGGTTTCCTAGACTAAGCCGCATCTCCAGGGCAGTGTTCACGAGTCACGTTGGACCCATTGAAGATCCTTCATGCACACACACACTCCCCACTCTGCCCCTGGGCTAGTCCTTGGAGTCCAGAGAGAAAATATCTGTAGCTTCGTTATTCCACTTTTACCTATTTAGGAAGTACTGATGTTATTAATCACACTTCTTTGAAATTTCAACATCTTTATTTGAGCATTTGCTAGAGTTCCCACTAGTTAGCTGGCACTTTTTTTTAACAGTTTTTTTAGAAAGCTGGCCATTATCTATTAAGATCACCCAAGTGTATGTCTAAAGGGTCCTCTTTCCATTCTCTACCAATATTACCTGACCAGAGTCCCTTAAAATCGCTGGAGATGTGCCCCACAGGCCCTCCCCTCCAGGGTGGGGTCCACTGTGGGGTCCCCCTGCCTTTGACTCCATAGAGAGATTTCTGTGCACAGACGCTAGAGGAACCCAGCCTCCTTCAGTCTCTTAACTTTTATCGTCAGTTGCTAAATTAGCTAATGATTAATTAGTTAATGTTTTCAAAGCACTTTGAAGATGAAAAGTACCGCTAAGTGCTAAGTGTAAAACAGCATTAGTTATTCCACTCCACAAAGACTAATTAGCTTTTTAAAAAAAAACGCCACCTCCACCCACCCAAACTGATCAATAATGTTTCTGGTATTCGAGGAGGAATGTTTGTTCCACAGATCACTGTGACCCACCTCGCGTTTTAAGGCTTTTATGCCCGGAGACACGCAGAAATCCTGACTGAAGTTTATTGCTTTGTAACCTCTTGGCTTTCAATGTGGCTGGAGTTGGACTAGTGATGTCATCTATACAAAAACGCTGCATTTTTGCTGTCAAAAAAGCTTTAAAGGATTATTTAACAAAGCTAAAAGTAAAGAACTAAACTCTTGGAAAGTGGTACAGAAACATGATCAGTGAACTTATATTTAAGAAGAATTAAGCTTTTAAAGTTTTTTTTCCCCCTTCTCTAAAAAGCCCTTTAACGGTGGTTCTCCAGGTGGCCTCTGAATTTATTGTGAGATTTCACTTTGAAGGCTATGAGTCCTCATGAGGACTATTATGTCAATAATTTCTACAGCAACATTTTATTCCAGGTACAGAAATGACTTCGAACATAGAGCCAGGGTCTGGAAATTCTGGGATCCTACTTTAAATTGCCCACACCAACCACTACAGGATGAAAAATAAAAAAGATAGCTTTCACCATTTCTCCCCTTTCCAGCCCAATTCTCAATGCACAGACCTTTTTGCAAGATTCTGGGACACCGGGTGTCCCCAAAAAACTACTGGGAGAAGTTGAGCATTTTGTTTATTTCATTCATGTTCAAGGACTTCAATAATGTAAAGTTACTGGGAAACGTGAAGCTGAAATAGGTAACTCTGAAAATAGAAGTTTGAGAGCTGCTGGTTCCCTTGGCACAAACATACTTCTCCCTGCCAGCTGCCAGTGGCTTTGGTCAGAACAACTGAGAATTTGGGCGTTTGGTTGCATATGTGTGTGTGTTTGTGTATGTGTGCGTGTGCCTAAGATTATTATTTTTATCACAGTTAAAAAACTATAGCCTTGCAGATTCAAAATACAACAGGATTTCTGTTAGTTTAAGGCTGGCTAGTTTTGTTTTGGGGGGGGGTGCTTTTTTGAGGAGAGCAATTAGAAATGATATTAAGATGCTGATTTTTGAAAACATCAAGCTTTGAGTAAACACTATTACTAAGTCACTCTCAAAATAGGCAGGATTAACAAATGAAACCCTATGTACTTAATAAAGCATAAAGACAACTCAGCTTAGAAAATGCAAAGTTAAGCTAAACAAAAGGAATTTCCTGCATAGGAGCCTATGTTCCTTATGTACTAAGTCACTCCAGGAATGAGTTCCGACGACGCACAATGACACATAAGCCATATATGTGTATTACATGTATACACGCATATTTAAGACACGTATATGATATCTACATACAGCTACACACACAACAGCGCCTATGTAAATGAATCTTTCACTAAATTTAAAAGAATGGTGACAGGCACATAAATTCCTAGAATGAAGGTTTGCTATCAACCTCCTCAGCCTCTCTTAGGAGAACAAAAATATATCTGCTAGAAAAAACACAGTAAAATCTCTTGAAAACGCACACCAAAAAAAAAAAAAAAATGGGTGTTTTGGAAAAGTGTGGCTAGCTACCAAACAAGATGATTTTTTTGCAGTTTCCTAAGTGTATATAAAATGCAGGCTCCTGAAATAATTTGTGCACAGCTGTAACCCAGACCCTAAAAAAACCTAAATATGAACAGAGTAGAGGGGAAGATGACTCAAATCAAGGGCAGCTCTTATTTCCAAAATCTCCAAAAGTGAAGGAGGAACACTAAATACAGGACACGGGAAGAGGACAAACTTGGGGACAGCTACGTTTTTGATTGGAAGGAGAAGTTACTTTGGGAATTTCAAGGATTATTTAAAATTCTTATCTAAATCAAGTTCCCGTCTGAAATTCTTTTTCTTATAACTGAACAAGTGTTAAACTGTATCACGCTGTCACAGCTGTCCCAATACAAGAACTGCACAAGGAGTAGCAGCTTTTGTTACACATTTTTGTGGCGTTGTTTCCAGCACTCTGTGATCAGAGCTTGCATATCTTCACACTACTTGCATACTGAAAAGAAACCCAACATTTTCGATTATTTTTCTCATAGTGTAACTGCTACGTATGATTTCGGGAAGACAAAGGAGCAACTGTGATTTCATACCTACTGATCTGAATATAACACCTTGTTATATTTTTGCATATTATTCTCAGTGTTTGTTTTTTTTTTCTAAAAAAAAAAAAGAAAGAAAGAATTAGTTCCGTTGGGTCCACAAAGTAATCCTAAACCAAATTGTGATCCATGGGCCAAATGCTAACTCATTTTTTTCCACTTCAAAACATCTTTATGATAACAGATCAAATATCCAGATAGTATATGGGCATGGAGGCCATGCCATCTCATTTGGTCAGCACTGTTAACAACAACAAAAAAATAACGTGCAAAAATGGCATAGTCAAGACTTTTAATTAAATTGTTTCAGATTCAAAAGCACTTGTTCAGTAGGCCCGAAGTCACAGCAGTGTTTCCAACCAACCACAGGTGACTGCTCCAGAAACTGAGCACAGTCCAAAGCTTCAATTCTTCCTCCTGGAAATCGTCCATATTTGCAAAACATGCAAATTCAGAAAGGCCTTTATTTAAACCGGAATAAATAGACTATGCTTCAGAAACACTCTACAAAGAATAATCTTCATCTTTCTGCCTAAGTAAAAAATGATTGTGTTTGTCTGAATAGTTTTTGAATTAAATATACACACACCATTGTTTCAGAAACTATAAAAGAAATGATAGTCATCTATTGCTTATTTTCCTTGTCCTTACAATTAGATCTTAATTAGCTGCAAATGCCTTATCTTTTTCAAATCACCACAGTCTAAATTTTGCCTCTTGTTATTCAAGCCCTCTAAATTAGTAGATTCAAAATTAGCCAGTTATAGCAATGCTTTTCACTTTAAATTTTAATAATAAACAGAGATTTCTCCTTTCTCCCCCCCCACCCCCCACCCCCAGACCCTCCCTCTTTTCTGAAAAGTGAAGGCTTCTGCTGAAAGGATTGAAAATCTGGAAAGAGTTTGGGGTGGACTGGCCAACCCCCTTTCATTTCCTTCAGATGTTTACAATCTAGCACCTTTCTGAAGACAAAGATGGGAAAAAAAGCTATTTTTCCCTTTGACTGAAGGGTGAGACAGGGGGGTATTAAAAACTGATCAATGTAATTTTTTTCTCAGAAGTATTTGCACATCTGTGAAATAATGTAATTTATTTTTAAAAAACTTTTTATATGACATTCATGATTATAGCCTGATCTGGAGAATTATTCAAATATAAAATTAAATGTTCAAAAACTAGCTGTGCTGGGGATGGCTGAGTTTACCCTAGCTGTGCCTCTAACTTATATAATTCTATTAAAAGTATCAAAATGAGCCTTTCTTGATTGCCGCTCAATCTCTGAACGGGGGAAATGGTGTTTTAAAAGAAAGCGTGATGATCTACTTCTGTGTGTTTTATTTTCTGTGGATAAAGCCTCCAGAGAGCTAAAGATGTTCCTACCAAACTGTTCAAAAATAATAACAGCAACAAAAAAAAAGGTGATGGGGGAAGGTCTACAGGGGAATAAGAGAAATATCCTGTAAAGTAGATTGTATTATATTATCACAGGGTTTAGGAAAATCTGCAACTTAAAGGAAGGTCACGAACGTGAAAAGTAAATTCTTCTGTTTCGGGGAAATTGCCAGAGATATAATGTGAGCCGTCTGCCCCGCAAAACACTGAGGCAACTTTCACTGCTAGACCTCCACGCACAACACAAAGGCACCCACTGGCTCAGGGAAATTTATCCTCCAAATGCAGTTTATCAAAATAAAACTTTCCCTAACCAAGCTTAGAGCAAAGTTTTCCTTGCATTTGCATGCCTTTGCCACTGTCACCAAAGAATATATTTTGCCTCTGAGAGAGGTATTCAAAGTAATATTCATCAAATCCAAACTCGAATTATGTGTCTTACATAATTCCTTTGAAGTAACAAATAGGCAATGATCTTTAAAATAATTAGAGCCCGGAAAATAAAAGAAGACTCCATCGCTTTGAGTTTCAGATGGCAAACCCATACCTCAAATGCATCTCCTAGGTTTAATACAAATGCATTTCTCCAGCATTTCTTGGCAATTACAGGTTTAAAAATAAACCAGGATTCGTTTATGGATTAATGTTACCAGATTTGAAGTAGAAAGAAAAGCACAATTGTCAATAATTTTATGGCACCAATTAGCAGTCGGTTGATCTCAAAAAAAAAAAAAAGCTTACATTAGAAAGAGATCTGCAGTTACCGTTTTTTTAAAAACAGGCGCTGAATAAGGGCGAAGATATTGTTTCTGCTGCCTAAGACAGACGGACTTTAATAACACTTAACAGAATGATGCACATAATGATCTCAGAAAGCACTTCGAATGCCTCATCCATCATGCCGAGGGGAAAATGAAGCCTTCGACAGCATTAGGAATTATTCTAGATCTTGTCAGTAATTCGCAGCTCCTCTGCAGTATCACAACACAAATGTGCACGTGAGCGACACTGACCATTAATCTAGAGAGTTTTTTCTACTCACAACAGCGTGCTGAGAATGTATCAATTGTTTCATGGAGGAATGGCACATAGACAGCCACACTAAATAAAACAAGAAAAACCAGGGAGATCTATGGGCAGATAAACAGCATGTTAAGAAATCAAAATGTTCTCTAACACTGCGAGGGAAATCAGAGCCACGTCCTTGGTGAATGGGAAACTCTAAGTCTCCTGACTGAAGGACTGGACTGTCACAGATTAAAAGTTTCTATGAAGTTGCAACAGACTGTCAACGTCCTTAAGTAATAAGCCCTTGCTTGATGAGAAAATGATGGGTTTCCCTTCCCTGTAAAGAATGCAAAAAGGTCTACTTTCTGCTTTCAGGCAAAAAACAAAGTGAGCACCTGGGTAGTCTATTGCACTCGTTATAAAGTTCTGATGGTTCTCGTTTCAAATGATGGTTCTCGTTTCAAAAAATGAGGTTAGGGGAGCCTAAGGATTAACAAAATAACCAGCTTATTCATAGATAGTTCTAGCTATCACAGTGTGTCTGTGGCAAAACAGATTGGAACCCCCAGCCCTCACAATAAAACAAACAACAGACTTTGGCAGCATCTTCCTCGAGATGAACTCTGCTCTCAGTAGGATGGTGACCCTTCTAAAAGAGACAGGACTCCAAAGAAATATTTATAAATATTTGCAAAACAAACTCTTAAGACATGCTTCTGACTCCACTCCAAGTTGGTTTCTGTTAGTGTACTGTAAAGATGAAAGCTAACTCGATGGCTGGTTTATGATAAATTAAAACAGTTTAACTTCTAAAATCATACACTGCACACAGATGTATTTCTGTGAAGTCCTGTGAGCTACTCATCAACAACAACAAAAAAGCAGGCTCTTGTCAGATGAAATGAAGTGAGTGCTTCTTTATAGTGGATGAATTGGATCAGGGCCAAGAAGGAACCAGAAAGGAAAAAAAAACAAAAAATACACAGGTGAGAAAATATAAATACAAACTAATAGTAATAATCAATAAGCTTCAAGTTTTCTAAAGTAGCAAGCAGGCTTTTCTTCTTTGAATGGTGAAAGTATGCTGGGTAACTAAAAACAGGCCAAAACCACTTGGAAATTGGCCTTCAGTGTAAATAAGAAATCCTTTTCATTTTCAACACTCTAAATAGGAAACATTATTTCTAAGAAAAGAAAAAAAGCACACACATGGCAACACACACACATATACAAAACTTTTTCACCCCTTTGGAATGGAGAGCAAATTTCAAGAGAAGATATAAGTGCTATGGACTCAACTTCGGTTGGGCTGTTTGGCTCACCTCCCTGACCCCCAGCTGGAAAGAAGAGTTTATTATTCACACGTAACAGACCCAGCAGCAGGATGAAAACACAGCTCCCAGGAAGTAGATGCTGCATGGTCTCCCCCCTACCTCTCCCCACCCAAAAGCTATAAAGTTAAAATGTCATCAGGAACATCGCTGGGGCCTGGCAATGGACAGATATTTATACTGAATAAAGCTCATGTCGGGAATGAGTAAAACCAGGTTTAAAATTGAGGTTTTCACAAAATAATGAAGAGGAAATGTCATCCTAGCAGGAGTAACAGCATAAATTGTGCTTATTCATTCATTACCCTTTTTCCCTCCCTTTCCTCCCAAGGAAACATAATTTTTATTTTTCAAATCTTAGATACATGTCAGAGAATGTGGCTTTTGCCATAGTTATTGCTCAAAGCCGAAGACAAGAGACAAAAGTGATTTTTAAAGATTAAAAGGCAATAATAATAAAGATGGCAGTGAGAACACATTCCTTCTAGATTTCAATTCAAAGAGAAAAAGGAACTAGAATTCCCCCCAAACAAAATTACCTGGAGCTTTAACTTTTACTTTATCTAATTGAACTACAGAGAAAATATCAGCTAAAAATGTCACTTGCTCAACAGTAAATATACTGCTGGTAGCAAAGGAGCTGGAGGAGGAAAAGAAAAATGTTTACATTTCAATTGTTCAGATGCTGAGCCTGAAAAAAGATCACGAGAGAAAAATCCAAGAAGATATTTCTGTGGGCAGCTTTCCGGGTAGGATGATGTCAGGGCTGGAGGAAGCCATGAGGGGGCTCATGGGAACGAGAAACAATTCCATGAGGATAGGGTGGGTCCACCTTGGCGGTCTAGCTAAGGTGCAGACAGATTTCAGGCTGAAAAACAAAACCCATAAAGATCCCTGTTCTTCCTACCGCCCTCCCCCCCCAAATAAAAACCCTGTGAACCTCTGCTATCTGGCAGTGAGCCTGCGTACTCTCTAGCACGGAGATAAAGACCCAATCTGCTCATCAAACACCTCCAGGCTCGACCATCTAATAGGAACAAATTGGCAATGACTGCCCAAGCTAGTAACACAGGCCCACTGATTTGTAGATTGATACGGATGCCTAATGATCCCCTTGGGCAGATCAATAGTAACAATCCTCATCCCTGCCTTTCTTCTTTATTGGCATGGAAGACGAGGCAGCCAGGACGGCAGGATTTAGGAGGAGGCCAGGGTACTAGCTGGGGACAGATGGAGATTCAGGATACAGGTGTTGATGTGGAGGAGGGAAGCTGCTCCAGACCTGCACTCCAGAACTTTCCCCTGACTGCCTTGATGCCTTCTGTGTGTTTAGCAGGCAAAGAGTGTACGGACAGGACACAATATTCCTTTCTATTAATAGTATCCGTGCACAGAATTCAGTGAGACCCAGCGTGGAGTGAGCGCAGCTGCCTTCATCTGGGAAAGGCAAGAGAAACCACGCAAGCCTGAGATGATGAACTTGGGGGAGAGAAAAGGCCAAGGACGTGGATGAGAGCAAAGGAAAGAAGGCGAATGTGGGTTGTTGAGTCCTCGGGAAACTCAGGCCGAGATGAATTTCAAGTACCCGTGATCAAAGAGGGGTGATCGGGAGTGTGACAGTGCTTTAAATATCATAAAAATAGGAGGCAAGTAGATTTATCTGCTGTACCGTGTGAACATGCTTAAAACACACCTCTGCCTCCCTGGCCTGCACTGGGCCAACACGTGTTCCCACACAGGTGTTTCTCTGGGTACTCTTCACCCTGATCTTCAGGGCAGTATCCCAACAGCTTTTCCTGGAGTTGACGGGCTGTTCACCCTCACACTGACTCTTCTTCCTCCTGCAGGCTGACCCCACTCCCCAGCCCCGGAGTTAGGTCTTGTTTCTCCATCCCCGTATTATTCTTGTGAATAAAATTATCCAATTAGGAAATCCATTTAAAGTCCTTAACAATAAGAGGGGGAAAAACTAATGGAGTTGCTTTGGATTTTCTTTTTCAATAAATTAATGTTAGTGATGTTCTGCGGATTCTTAAGTGCTCATTTATATCATCAGGGTGATTGCACACATCACAATTAGTCCGGAATTTCTATACTGATGTGTCTATATTGTAAGCGTGTCCATCCTCCCCGAAGCAGCAGTGGATAAGAGCAATCAGAAGAAAACTTACTGGCACAGAATGATTTTGACTTCTAAGACCAATCTACAAAGTCGACAAACCTCCTGCACTTTGTGTTTATATATATATATATATATTTTTTCCTTCTTTTAATATAGGAATGTTTAAAAAAAGAAAGAAAAAAATCACCCCCTCTCCTCTCTGCCCTGTCTACAAGCCATTGGGAGACATTTGTAGGTGTTGCATACAAAACAGCCAAGGGAGAGAGGGTGCTCAGTTTTTACTCCCACATTCAGACCCCCAACTAGCCGCCTGAGAATTTGCTTTGTTCAGCAATCAGGCTGGTTTGGTTTGGTTATTAAAGGGAGATAACGCTGAACGCCAGAGATGAAATTGCCTTTTCTTTATTGTCAATGGTGGAAATCTTTGCCACCCAACCCATCCAGCTAAGGAGTTTTTTCTTTTTTTAATGTAATAAAAATATTTTTCATCTTGTCCCCTAGTTTTTGTTTTTTTCTTCCTTCCTTCCTTTGGCATACTCAAAAATAGAACTGAAGCTACGTGAACAGCCCTGGTATTCTGGCCCACTGTGTCATGTCACAAATTAGCAATCTTCTCTTTCCTGGATGTTACATCGTCCCTTTTTAAATAAAAGCGAGCGCGGAGTGGCGATAGATTTTGACACTGATGGACCAAATAATCACGTGCGCTGGGGCTCCAGCACTGACCGCTTAAAATTCAAATTTCACACTAATGATAAGTGTAATCATCGCAATCAGCATCACCACCACCACCATCACCATCATCACAGTAAAAAGATGCCTTTCTGTGAGCTGGTGACATCAATCAACCGTGTGGTGCACATCAGAAGCGGCGCTCCCCTCTCGCTCCCTCTCTCCCTGTCTTCCTACCTCCCCCCCCCCCGCCCCCCCAACTCCCCTCCAACCTCACCCCCCCTCGGAGAAGTGATCACATTTAATTCATTGCATCATTATGTCATCTCCATACTAATCTCTGCCCTCACACCTCTGCCACTTTGACATGCAAATGAGCTAGAAAAAAGCCACACATTAATATAAAAAAGTCACAGCAATCATGTCATGATTTCCTGCCTCCCAGCCCCACAACACTCCCTCCAATCCCCACCACTCCCCCCATCTCCCTTTCCAGCACGCTGTGCTGGTGATCACAAGAAACAACAGCAATCTGTTGAAGATCAGACGCTAAGACAGGGAGGTGGGGAGAAAGAGACAACACATACACGTGTCAGCAAGGCGGCCCAGGCAGTCCTATTTGCATATTCACAAGAGTTCCGTTCTCAGATTGCTTAAGCAGGGAAGAAGTTAGGAAGCTCCCCCACCCCCCTCCCCTCCCAGATCCATAAAGAAGCAGCTCCTGAGAAGAAGGAGAGGGAGGGAACGGATGAATGAAAAGAGGGAATATGAGAAGGGAAGAGGAACGGACAGAGAGGCAACACATGCAGAAAGGGACAGTGAGAGGGGAAGAAAAGAGAAGAGAAGAAAGGCTGTCCACATCTACCTTACCTCAGCTAGCTTGCTTTCTGTTGCTCTTAAAAGGAATTCCCTGTGGTTCCTTTAGAATTTTTGAGAACCATCCTTCAGGGTTTTTAGTTCTCTCTCTCTCTCTCTCTCTCTCTCTCTCTCTCTCTCTTCCTCCTCCTCTTTCTGTGTTGTGACTGGGTTTATAAAAAAAATAAATAAATAAAAAGACAACTCCATGTTAAGCTGGCAGTCAAGGAGGCATCACGAAGTCCAGGGCTGCAGGGGGAGGGGAGGGAGGAGGAGGGTCACAGCTTAATGCTTTACAAAGGAGAACCCGGAGTCTCTGTTTTAAAACATCCCTCTCACATACACCGGCTGACAAAGACAAAAATATATGTACTCTATGTATACAGAGAGACATGTGTGCATTTTCACCAGTAACCCAGATGTCAAAAATGTTAAGATTGTGATGCAAACAAATGTAGGAAAATTATGAGTCATCCTGAAGACCCCACTGTGGATCCACTTTGCTGCTCCCTGATTGCAGAGGGGGGCCAGGCAGCGAGGGGCTTTATTTGCTGAATCACATTTGTGGCAATACCTGGGTAATAAGGGACCGGCTCGAGATGGGGCTTTAGCTGCTGCAATGAATTTCCCAGCTTTGATCAGTTTTCACCAGTACTTTCCTGGTAATGAAAACATGTGAACATGTCCACAAATTTTCTGGCTTGCTTTTTCTTGCAACAACTAAAAGAAAAAGAGAGAGAGATTGCAATTAAATACAGATACGCAAGTTGTGATCACTAGTAATAATAGCTCTCTCCTCATATTCCTTATGAAGGACACTGGGTATAAATTAAAAACATAGAATGATTAGTGTAAAATGCACCTGATTTTCTAGTGGCCTACCGTATAATATTATCCTAATTGACTTTCTTAGCTCCAGTGAAATGTTACTGTCCCTCCAAGGAACCTGCCTTCCAAGACAAGCCAAAAGCTGCAACATTGATGAATAGCAACTGATTCAAAGAAATTAAGTGATGGTCTGTTAAGTGAAAGGAATAAAAACATTTTCAAAATACAATGAATGGCATGTTGTTCAATTCCATTTCTCATCCTGTTCATTTCAACTACCCAAGACACAAAGACATTTGATGTCATAAGAAACTTTAATAGGAATATAATTCTAAAACTCGCCAGAGGGATGTTTTTATCAATTGGTTTTGAACATCTATCCTAAACTTAAATATTATGAAACATGTTTCACTGTAAAGGGGGGAGGGAGCACTTTCGTGGTGAAATTATAAGCTCCTTTTTTAAAATGTATGCAAGTGAACATTCAGGAATGAATATAAACATTATAAAAAGCAGAATAATTAAAAGAGCAAGGTAAAATAGGTATTATAGCAAATAGATGTATCGCAAAGGCCCAAATGTGGGTCATTATCCAAATCACAGTAGATATCATATAATACAAGAGAATATCATAATATATCTACAATTGCCCTTGCAGTAGAGGGATGGGGTGGGGGGGAGTTAAAAAGATGTTAGCTTTCACACTAACATAGAACTTGGGGGTCAGCTGTTGACGGTGTGTTAAGAAACTGCCAAAATAAAAATTGTTTCTTTATTTGAAACAGAACTGTTGGCAGACACACATTAGAAAAATTAATTTCTCTGTGTCTTTCAGAAAAACGACAAAAAGAGATGTTTGGTATTCATGACCTAAATTCTAAGAGGAAAGGGAAAGGTAATTTTAAGAATTTGACCCCCAGTGTCCAGGATTGATGAAAAGCGTCTATGACAAGATTCCTCAATGAGCCCCTGAAATAAAGAGAAAGAGAAAATAACCAAAACATTAGGCCCAGGAACATTATATTTCAATATTATCATATGAATTAAATGTAATCTTTGATGCGACTAGTCCCTGGGGTCACATATGAGGCCTTTTCCCGTACCCCACCTCCTTTTTTTTTTTTTTTTTATTTAATAGAGGTCATTCAGGCTGAAAAGCAAAACCTAAATGAAAAGCGTCTTCAGTGTGCTTATAACATGAGCTGCAAGGGGTCAGGCGGCGTCTTGTATGGCCTCATAAAAAATACATAACCAGACAGCCTAATAGTATTTCTCTGCATTCATTTTTGGATGGAGGGGTGGGGGGCGAGGGCTGGGGAGGAGAAAGGGTTGATGTTAGTAGCTGTGATGGGGGAAAGAAAAAATCAAAGGCAGCACAAAAATACATGTTTAAAAAGAGGACAGTTAGATAATCTTTTTCTTTTGTGGAAACATATTAAGCCCAATTCTAAACTGTGATTGATTTACACTATTCTATTGATTTACACAATTCTAAACTGCGATAGATCTCAATTTTTTAAGACAGTAAACAGTGTGTATATGTGTATCTCTATTCCTTCCGACTGGTCAGTGTCAATGGGGAGCTTAGCACACTGGGCCCCTCATGTTTTTAGCACCTTAAATATTCATTTAAATACAGATTTATCCATGACACTTATTTTGGATCCTTTTTAAAACTGAATTACATAATGGGGGACACAAAACACTGATAGTGTTTCTGCTCTTACCAACACAGGGGATGGAGGTAGATTCCCATGGTGGGGGGAGAGAAAGATGGACAGTTAGGGAAAGAAAGAATGGGGGGAGAAAAGGAGAGTGAGAGAAAAGCTGAATAACACAATGGGATGACAAATAAAAATAAACAGCTCTAAATGCTGGAGAGATGAGAGAAGTGCTAAATATATTCCTTCCCCTCCCCCTCACTTCTTTCCTCCCAAATATAGCCCAGAGATGAGTGACCCTGCTGCGGGAGATGGAGGCAGAGAGGTGACCCCTCGCTAACCAGCCTGTTAGAACTAATAAGGTGTTCTCCTAAGCCACTCCACTGACATTAGGGCAGTGCAGAGAGAGACCGCTCTCTTTGTCACTGCCCATCCTCAGCTTGAAATTTACTACCCCTCTGCATTATTAAAGAGACAGCTCACATCCTCCACGGGGTCGGGGAGATTTGGTAAAGATAAATAACTCTGCATTATTTTTATTTAAATGCTATGGTTGTACTCAGTAGTTCAGATATTAAAAATCTACGATTTTACAACATGGCCACGTGAATCATCTGCCTTTGGCGACTCCCACTGAAACAGTAAAAGAGGCAAGGAAAGAAGCCTGTTTTTATATTCTCTTTCCTCTCCCCACCCTCCTCGTACCATTCTCATACCTCATACCAAAAGAAGAGGAAATATTATTGGAAGGCACTGGGCTTGGGTAGTAAGTTAGGCCTGGTGTGGGGTTATCCCTGGGGGGAGCCACCTATCAAGAGTGCATGAATAACACTCCACATCACTGACTTTCCCACTCAGAATTCCAGGGCTCTTAATCATGGCAGAAGAGTATAAGCTATTAGGGTTTTTACCAACTACTTTTTTAAAAAATGTGTTTCAATATTTTTGTAATAATTCCATTTGCTTACAACACTTGATATCATCAGGTCTTAGAGGGACGGGGCCTACAGCAGAAACCACATTCTGCTGAGTCCCTCCAAGCACAGTGCAGAGATGCTTGCCCCATGACATAACCCAAAACATAAGGTTTTAGTTAGGATTTTAGGCAAAAGTTTTATTGGATGGTATATATCAATAATACATGCTGAATGAACAGTCAACAATCAATCATCCAACCAAAGACGCCCAAGGATGCTTTTGTTATAAGAAGTAAGAACAACAATCGTCACCAAAACAACTTTAGAAATGGACACATCTTGAATGAATTCTACTGGACTGATCTATCTCATCGTGTAAGTCAGTCCATTAGAATTCACCCAACCAGACACCTAAGGATCCTTTCATTAAAACAAGTAGGAAAAACACTCATCGCCCAAGCAACTTTAGAAATGGACACATGTCTTGAATGAATTCCACTGGAGTGATCTATAGAGATCTCATATTATGATAGACTACAATCTTCAGTCTAAATCTGTACACACATCATTCTGCATTGTTTCAGGGAAATCCTGTCTATGCTGCACATCTACTGTACTAGGGTACCCTCCAAACTCTGTTGTTATTTTGTAAACTCGCTCAGTCAGTGAATTGCTTCCAAAATGGTTAATTTGTTCAGGTTCTATACCTTCTCATTACAAAGTGATTTCCATAGAAGAGGTACTATGTACTTCCTCTGATAGGACTTAAAAGACAAATAATCACCACCAGAATATTAGTATGTCACAACAGAAAGTACATTGAGAATCAACATCTTCAAGAGACATCTGAGAAGTAACTGGACAGGCTTCCTTCTGCTGAAGATCAGCTTTAGAACACAATGCCCGTTGTTGAGTTAATTAATTGGTAAATTACCAGTTAAAACCAGAACCAGGATTACTTTGGTCGCTTTGTGGGAAGATGCTAGATGACTATCAAAACACATGAATGGTGGTCTGAGAGTTAGAAGTGCCATGCTCTGGCCCCAGCTCAGGTATTAGGCTACTGTGTGAACTTGGAAGTATCACCTAACTTCTTTTGGTTCCAGGGTCTAAGTACATAAAATGAGTGAAATAAGGAGCTCTCATCAATAACAGTTTCCAACTTCTTTGTTAAATAAATTAACGAAATAATAATTGAGATGCTCTTTTTTTTTTCTTTTAAATGGAAAGGTTCAAGAGACTCCACGTTTAAGTAGTGGGAGCACAAAGTCAGTGGTGATAAGATGAGTGCACTCTGGACACTCGGCCAGCCACCTGAGGCCTCAGCCACCATATGGTCTTAAGTTATCCTGCTTATAGCGTGTGGAGCATGATGCATAATAATCATGGACCCCTGATTAATACCAGAACCCAATAAAAAAAGAGCACATTGAAGTGAAGCTTCAAGAGGATATTAAAATAGTAATAATTGTGCCAAACTGCCTCAAGATGCTCATAGTATACACTCATCTGATTGAAGTTCTTATATATCAGTATATATCTATTACTTAAAAACATTAAAATGAAACAGACATATGCACACACATACACTACATACAATTATATCCTCTCTGGCTGTCACTGGGACATTTCAGTCAAGATTTCTTTGGAGAAGGAAATCCTCGAACTGTCCTGATCCCATCATTTAAAGCACAAAGATTACAAAAATTAATCTTATAGAAAGAATCTAAGAATTTCAAATACCACATTATGAAAGCAAATTTTGCCTTTTTATGCTACTCTACATTTTAATTCCAAACTGCCTATGAAAATAATGTCATTTTCTTAATTTCACATTTCATACTTTTTTCATTTATAATCTCTTTTATGTGAATTGTCAAAGTACTTATCACTTGTTAAACAGGAAAAGGCAAAATTTGTTTACCTATGCCATCATTAATGATGATTAAAAGTAAAATCATAATACAATCATTAACCATGTACTAATCCCAGATAAAACAGTTTTCACTTAAAATCATCTTTTCGTACCATACAAAAATGATGAGCTGATTTTTAAAATTCCTCAGAGGGTTGACAAGATTATAAATTGCTATGAAAATGGTCTATGGGTCAAAAAAGGCTGGCAAATGTTGATCTCCAAGGTTACTCCAGCTCTAAAATTCTATATTTTAAATGAGACACCTCTGACTTTTCTAAATGAGTGAAAAGTAAACTCACAGAGACTACCAAATCTCCCATCTCTCCGGCTAGATACTTCCAATTCCTAAAGGGACAAGTCTAACATACCAAACCCACAGACTTAAACGTATGAAAATCTAGAAATGGGAAAAATAGAGAAATGCATTTAAAGTGTGAATTTATGCACTGTGTCTTATCTTCCCACATTATCTATTTTTGCTGGGTTGGTAATTTACTTTATTCAACATGCCATTTGAGCTTAAAAGCTTGCAAACCAGTAGCCTGCTCATGGTGTCGAGTGCTGGTAACTAACTAGATGGAAAATGTGCCTAGATTTCTAACCATTACGTTTTCAGTAACATCATTCAAGTCACCAAGAACATTCTTTAAAGAATCAAGCCAGTGAAAAGAGTAGGAAACAAGTACTAGTACACAGTATTGGCTGTGTTCCAATAAAACTTTACTTACACAAACAGGTAATAGGCAGGACTCAGCCTATAATTTGCTGATCCCCTATCCATAATAACTTTTCTAATTACGCAAAGGAAAAGATGGGATGATAGACGAAGATGTCCAACAGAAATAAAAGAATTTTGGAAAATCTTAATGATTCCAAATACATAACATTTTAAATTTTTCTTTAATTTGGATTTGGGGTCTATATTTAGTGTGAGATCAACATGGATACTCATAAGGTGGGCCCTTTCCAAGTACACTAAACTAATACTATTTCCATATAAATAACCACCACCCCCCCTCCAAGGAGGCAGAACAGGTAATTTTAGTTCCGTTTTATACATAAGGAAATTGAGGCTGAGACACTCTGACATTTCAAAGATTTCTAAGCTACTAAGCCCTACTAGTACCAGCTTTTGAGTTTTCAGACACTTCTGATTGCTGCCTCAAATAAAATTACAATTTAAACATACGCACACAATCAATGCCACAGAATAAAAATCTGCCAACAGAATTAGGGTATGAGAAACTTAAAAAAACAACTAAAAATAGCAATAAAATAAGCTCACTTATGAAGTACTGACTGACAAATTTGGTAAGGCTCAGCCATTGACAGTTCTTGTGCTGAACTAAGTAATTTGCACAGTCATCTCCGTTTTAAGATGTTTGGGAATCCCTATCCTTTGTAACAAAGATGTCTTTGTTTTGTTTTAAATCAACTCTACATCCGGTCGGAATAGCAGATACATCCATTTCAGAGTGAGACTTCCTTCCCTCTCCATTCTCTTCATCTATCTCATTTCTCTTTATCTCTGTTCCTCACTGTATTCACTCCGACAACATAGTCATGGGCTACAGGGAAGCTTCACAAAATTGAAAAATTCAACACGAAATAATCAAGCCGTCTCTGTCACGATATTCATTCTTTACACTTCAAAGACAAAATTTCTCCTTGGCACTGATAATTATCAATTGAGCGCTATTTCCACGGAATAAGATGGAAAGATTCTTAAGTTATTTAATAAATTGAGCTTTTGATTTGACATCATGAAAATGGCAGTGTGGGAGACTAATGTGTTCTTTTAATAGTTAGCATCTAATGAGAAAAAAGCAAAGGCAGACTTAATATACAAGGATGATGACAGGGACTTGCCAAATGACTTTATAGGACAGAGCAGGAACAAAGGTTGCATGGAAGGTTGAATGGAGGAAAATAGAGGGAAAATTGAATCATTGCACAGCACACATTCATATAGACAAGCCAAATTCCAATATACCTTTATCATAACATACCACTATAATATTCCCATTTTAAATTAATACTGAGACTCCAATATAAATACATAAGAAACTTACAACTATTCCTTTTCAATAAAAGTAGAAAAACAGTTAAGATTTTTTTCATTAAAACATGTTTTAAAATTTTTCAATGATGTATTTAGAGTTGCACTATTAAATTGATTGGATCATCAAAATGATGGATCAGTGATTTAAAAGGAATTCAGGGTGTACATGGAAAAATACCCAGGATAATGAAAATTATCATGATGTTAATCCTATGAGGCTCAAAATCCAAAGAAATCAACTTAAAAAGTAAAATATCAAATATGGAATATATTTTTTCTATGATTAAATCTTTCGTGAACGCTTTAGTTTCAGCAAAACATCACCGAGGACATGAAATTAATGTTGTTAATTTAAGCTTTAATGGTTTTTATAGTAAACTTATATAGTAATCTATAAATTTAGTTTAGTTTTACAGCTGTATAAAAGCTATACACAGAAAATTAACGCCTAATTTAATGTTTGTCCAAATTTAAATAATATGCCATGTAAAATGGCTAAAAATAATTTCCATCCTTACCAGGAGTCCAAGAGAATTTCTTTTTGAGAAACAGCTCCTTAACATAAATTAGACTTGGTTTTCTAAAAGAAGAGTTGAGAGCACACAGCCTCTTCCTATCTGGAAGCTTTCTACTCTCTACCAATGGCTGGCATGGAAGTGGACCCAGTTTGAGCTCATGATGGTTGACTAATGACCATCTACCTACGTCACCTTCAGTATGACTCTTAAGTTGTCCCAACAGGTCCAACCAAACCATTCCCCTTGCATTCCTCTTCCCCCAATGATCTCTAGGCCTGTTTCATAATTTTCAGCATAATTAATGAAAACTTAGCTCCTACTTTATGAGAGTTTCTTAGTATGACTGTCCTTTACAAATATCTTGAAATATACTCTTCTGCCTCCAGATTTATTTGTATCTGTCATAATATGGTTTCTAGAAAAATAAGGTGAAATTAGAATATTTCAAAGACAAACTCAGGGCAGTGCGAATTTGATGCAGTATATACCAGCACTTAGTAGGCAAAAGACATTTTATAGGAAGTAAGGATAAAGGGCTGAGGTAAGTGGTAGCACCTACACCGAAATGCAAAAGCAGCTTGATGGAGGCCACATTTCATGTCCCATTCATGACTATCATGATATTTTAAGTCACTGAAGGAAAAAGAGGTTTTCTTTCTTAATTTGGAAGCAGTGCTATCACTATAAATACTATGGGTTATTTGTCTTTTAAAAAAAAACAAAAACTCAGTGATAATAGTGAGAGTTCGTGATCGGTTAACTTGTACTATGCAAGTTGCACATATTATCTCATTTAATCCTCACAACAACTTTCTAGAGTATTCTTATCCTCCTTTTAAAATAGACAAACCACAGCAAGGACGATTTAGCCTTTCTAACTTGTAAAACATGGGTAACAAGATTAGGTGGTGAGACAAGAAGACAACATCGCCATGCCACTTTTTAGGCCAAAAATAACTGAATGCTGGCAATTATACACACAGTGGAAAAAAATTCCTAGGAAGTTTCGATCCAAATATCTTCCTTTGCAGTGAAAAAGCAGCCCGGTCTCAATGTCCCCATTTTCAGGTCACTAGCACATTCACCATCTTGACACAGTATTGAGCAGTACTTCCAGTCATCTTCCCTAATATCTTCAGAATTCTTCAGTAAGAGGGTGACTAACATATGCTGACTTTATATGTTAATTAATTAGGAAATTTACGACTAGCCAGGTGTTGTGGCAGGTGCCTATAGTTGGGAGAGGGCGACAAGAGGATTGCTTGAGCCTAGGAGTTTAAGGTTGCTATGAGCTATGACACTAGGGCACTCTACTGAGCGTGTCAGGGAGAGACATTTAGGGAAGTTTTTCTGTCTCTCGTGTCACGACACCTTTGAATTAACTAATTCTTCCATAGTATACTCTGACCAAGTCTGTGCATTTGAGTTCAAATGGTATAAAAATGCAATAAAATGTTCATTAATATTATAAGAATAAAAGCATGAATGATATGAGAAATGTACCCCTTTTTACCTCCTTCTCTACTATACTAAATATTGTCTTTGTAAATATAAAATTATGCAGAGAATGTATATAAGCATGAGATACTTGATAAACATTATAAAATATACCTTTTAAACTATATATAGGCAACCCACAGATCAACATCTATAACTGAAAACACTTTAATGCCTTCATCAGTTTTCAGTTCTTTAACATAGATTTTTCTCAGAAAAGTTGATGAAAATTAATTATGTTATTTTGACAGGGCCAGATTTAAACCATCCCAGACAAGTAGAAAATCCATGGTTGTGGTTTCAAGGACTTCCAATAAAAGTAGTTTATGTAATGTATATGAATCGTGCTCTGTGATTGCACCAATGTACATAATTATGATTCAATAAAATTATTAAAAAAAAAGTAGTTTATGTGAACCATTCAAAGGTGAGTGTAATTTTAATGATTATCCACTCACTCTTATATGTAGCCTAAACCTTTTTTTTTTTTTAAAGGACCTTCCTCTGTTACCTGGACTATACTACAATGGTATAATTATACCCCGTTACAAACTCAAACTCTTGGGCTCAAGTGATCTTCCTGCCTCTGTCTCCCAGAGTACTAGGATTACACCCGTGAACCACTACACCTGACCCAAGTCCTTCAAATTTTACACCATATTCATATTAATTTCCTGTCCTTTCTTCTTTTAGTGGAGAAGAACTGACATCAAATGGAGTGGATTCAGTCTTCTAAAAATCTGTACTTGATGAGAAGCTCTTCAGCACCTATACAGTTTCATCAACCTAATATTTAAACTATTTAGATAGATGTTCTTTTTCTTTTTCTTTTTTCTCTTTTTGAGTCAGAGTCTCAAGCTGTCACCCTGGGTAGATTGCTATGGCATCACAGCTCACAGCTCACAGCAACCTCCAACTCTTGGGCTTATGTGATTCTCCTGCCTCTGCCTCCCAAGTAGTTGGGACTACAGGCACCTGCCACAACGCCCGGCTATTTTTTGGTTGTCATTGCTATTTGGCAAGCCCAGGCTAGATTCAAACCCACCAGCTCTGGTGTATGTGGCTAGCACCCTAGCCACTGAGCTACAAGCGCCAAGCCTAGATAGGTGTTCTAAATGCTAACAAAATAATATGCAAACTTCATGTGTTTGAAATTTGAATCACCTACTATACTCATTAGCCAAAAATTGCAACACAGAAACTATCAAGAATTTCTGAGGAAAACAAGCATTTAAGAAAATTTCACCTACATTTGATTGAATCTATATTAAAAGCAAAAAAAGCTCTGGGCTGAGTGCGGTGGCTAACACCTGTAATCCTAGCACTCTGGAAGGCCCAGGCAGGAGGATTGCTTGAGCTCAGGAGTTCGAGACCAGCCTGAGCAAGAATGAGACCCTGTCTCTACTAAAAATAGAAAAATTAGCCAGGCATCATGGTAGGCAACTATAGTCCCAGCTACTCAGGAGTCTGAGGCAGGAGGATCACTTGAGCCCAGGAGTTTGAGGTTTCTGAGAGGTATGACACCACAGCACTCTACCCAGGGTGACAAAGATTGTCTCCAAAAAGAGTAAGTTGCTGTCCTCCAACCCTATAGTAGATGTAATTATGCAGTTTTATAAGAACATTAACCTTGAATTGTTAAAACCAAGAAATAATAAGTAGATCATGCACCCAAGTGAGCCCATTGAGCCTGTAGGACTGTGGTGGAAATACAATGCTTGTGGCGTGAAAGGTTAATTCACTACTTCACTACACTCCTGCCAAGTAGTTTTCTTGGCCCTCCTAACGTTCTATTGATTTTCATTGATTTAAGTTGCTTTATTCTAAGGCGTGTCTTGAAATGGATGTTTCACTGGTTTTTATTTTCAATGGTTTCAACAGAATTGACTCAAAATGTGGCAAAGAGATAAACAGCATAAAGACCTGACTATGGGTCATCAGACTTTCACTTCTAAAACCGAGACCTCTTGCTAAACACCCCTGGAAAAAGAAAGTGAATGTTTCATTTTCCTGGTTTATAAATTTATGTAGTGCTGTGACTTTATGAAACATTTTTTGATAAAATATCCATATTCTGTTTTACACCCAAACTTGTGTGCCTGTAAGAAAAAGATGACTACCACATCGTCCCCTCAGTCTCCTTTCCTTTGTGATAGTGACAGAATGAAACGAACATCATTCTACTTCCAGCACATTCTGTTTCCGCCCAGGGCTCTGTGATTGGCACCACAGTTGTGTTGTAACCATTCCCTCTAAGAATTCCCATTCCCACCATCTAATACAGTGGTTCTCAACTTTCCTAATGCCATGGCCCTTTAATACAGTTCCTATGGGTCCTGACCCACAGGTGGAGAACCGCTGCTCTCATCCATCAACTCCCCTAAAGCAACCAAGGCATATGAGAAATGGAGAAAAGGGCAGTTAATTAGAATAGAAAAGATATTTCAATGACAAGAACTGGAATAAGAAAGAAATCTGGATAGAAATTGGAGTCACATCTCTAGATAAGGACAGAGCTGAGGGCTAGAGCAGAGCAAACCTCAGAACATAAATGAGCAAGACACAGAAGCAGAATGTGAACAAGAAACAAAGTAGCCTAAAGACACTTATGGAGACAACCCAAGGGCCCTGAAATACATAAATGGATTAATAAATTGTGGCATGTGTAGACCATGGAATATTACTCAACCATGAAAAAGATGGAGATCTACTGTCTTCCTGTAACAAGCAGGATGGAGACCATTCCCCTAAGTATTGCAAAAATGTAAAAACAAACACCTGTACTCAATGTACTCAATCACAAATTGGAACTAGTCTATCAGCAGGATATGAAAGGAAAGTAAAGCCCAAGAGGAAAAAAGTACTATAGACATGGATTACGGCCATTCGACATCATGATTTTCAAAAATGAATTTTTATCTTAGCACACAGACTGCTCAGTGTGTGGGTTCTCTAAAGAAAGGTGTCTTTAATTGGCAAGTTATACCTAAGTAGTGTCAATAGCCAGAACCGTCCTCTGAATTACTTGGCAAAACTTAGGGGGTGGTGTGGGTAGGGTGCATAGCTTTCCTCAGCTTTTCAAAGTAATCCATGACCCCAAATAAGTTAACAGCCACTGCTATAGATGCTAAAGCCACTATTATCCCTCTCCCCATTGCATGGGAGAAAAAAAATCACAGAAGCAATTTCTTCTCTAGCTGTCCTCATAGGTCAGGGGACTTATTTGAATTACTGTGAGGGGGCCCATCATGGCCACTTACACAACATGCAAATAGAAACATTGGGGGCATTTTGATAAAAACGCGCTGTACAGGGTTGAGAAAGAGCATCTTATAGACAAGGAAACCTGACTATAACTACAGAAAACTTATTACAGAAACAAAAGGTGTTAGGAAAGAAAGAATGCACTGGTTTATTTAATGAGGACAACAACTGAAAGCCCTGATAGTGTGTTCTATGTTCTGTAATGCCCAGAATAAATACTTCTGCCACTTAACAGCCAGCCATAGGCAATAGGGTTGGGTAATGAGTACCACTCATTCTCAGGCTGGGAATTTCTTGGGCATTGACTGACATTCCATCTGTCTCTAGAAGTACCAGAGCAGACCAGGCATGGTAGATGTGGTATTGGTTAACTTGTGTTGTAGCTTCTAATGCTTCTATATCTCCCTGATTCCCTGGCCATAAATAGGACTTTGTTCAATAGATCTGTCAGCTAAGCAAATATCCGTCAATAACAATTAATACCCACCACCTACCCACACATCTACACAGAGCAACAGAAATCCTGGACTGAAGGTTCTGAACAACAGAGGTAGACACTGAAAAAGGTGTATTTCTACCACACCAACTGAGTTATAATTTTCATTTAATTGTGAGCCCTGAAATAATCTCATTCTTTGGTTCTATGTTGTTGAAAGCACTAAAGCTCTCCTAGAGAGCTCACTTGTATTATTTCACAACATACCTTTCAAGGTAACCCCACCGAATAGCAGGGTAGGTGTATGTCAATGGTACAGACCCATCAGCTGCTTTGCATGCCAAACTAGTTTTCAACACCACTGAAGCTCTTTCTCATAAGTGTGTGCCCACATTAAACGTCTAGACCTTTCACGGTGTTTGAACAGGAGATTAAGCTTCTATTTCTCACACTCACCAATTTAAAATACTCATGTGAAGATAAAATGGGTATGAGATGTTCTCATCAGGAGACATTCGATGACATCACAAAAACTCTGCTAACCTGCAAGTAATTCCTACCAGGATTTATAAACCAAGGAGACCAAAGTTTCACCAATGTAGAAAAACAGATGAAAAGCATCTGGCTCATGGCCAAGACAACTGACCTGAATTGCATGTGAAAATATTATTGTTTGGGCTCCAAAAATTATTCAAATCTGATTTTCCACATTAGATTTCTACTTGATCAGCTAAGTCAAATTTTGGATGCAGGTTGACTGGGATAAAAATTCAAAGGACAGGGCTGAATTGAACAATCTAGTTTTATCTCAGCAAAAATTTTGCCTATGATCTGCTTTCATCTAATTCTGATAAAATGTTATTTTTATCTTTATACTTCATTATTTCTATGTCATGTAGCTTTATAGAGAATGTAGTGACAGTTAAGGGACAATACCTTTTTTAAAAGTTCATGGATTTTTAAACATTGATCATGTCTCTCTACCTTCCATAGCCAACTTTGGCCAGACTCCTTTGAATTTTTTTTATAAAAAAATTTTAATTTCAAATTATATTCCAAATGGATTTGGATTTTTCTTTCATTTTTGTTATCCGCAAAATTTATCTGCATATTCATTAGTGAAGCTTCATAATCAGCCTAAGGAATTCAACAGACACATTTTGATTCATTAACAAAATCCAACACGAATACCTTTCCCTATTTCTTCTGGAACCCCTATGTGGTTCCTTCTTTGTTTATTTCTTTGTAGCTTCAATTGTTTTCAGCTCCCGGGAGGAAAAACATCTTACCTTTCTGCTTTTAGAATTCAAATGGAAACATTTCACTGATTTAAAATCCACTCACTGATGCAATATAAAAATTATAAAAGTTGTATCAAAGGGTCACAAGTGGAAATATCCCAGGAATAATGACAGGAATTCTCCAGAGTTGTTAGTGGAAAAAAAAATAAATACATGACTTGATTTTGTTCTGCCTTAATATCTTCACTCTTCGAGGAACTCTGCAGCTGAGCAATGTTCTTTTTAAGCAGCATCAGTATTAGCACAATTGAACCATCTTCCATCCTGCCTGTAGAAGATGAACCCAACTGAAAGGTTACAACCACCACCAAAAGGGACTAAACTACTTCTCCTATGTCAACATAGAAATTATGAGGTGAGGAGTAAAGAAAGAAAACGAGAAGGACATAGAAGAGAGAAAGAAAAGGAAGTGATGAGGCAACATGGAAGAGGGCTGAAGCCATCAGAGAAAAGTGATCAGAAATTTCTGGTGTGCATTGGCCAAAAAGACTCTCAGAACATAGGCCCATGATGTTCATTTTTCAGTTGTTTGTATCACTATGAAGTGAAAAAAAAATTGCTTGAATATGTCCTATGTTCTTATCCAAGTGGTTTCGGGGACAAAAAAGGCAAAGGCTGACTCCCATACCTAGGGTGCTATGGAATCAAAGATTGAAAAAAGAAAGAGTGGCCAGGCATGGTGGCTCACACTCATAATCCCAGCCCTCTGGAAGGCCGAAGTGGGTGAATTGCTTGAGCTCAGGAGTTTGAGACCAACCTGAGCAAAAGCAAGACTCCATCTCTACTAAAAATATAGGCATCATGAGGGAATCACGGTGGGGCTCCTATAGTCCCAGCTACTTGGGAGGCTGAGGCAGAAGGATCACTTGAGCCCAGGAGTTTGAGGTTGCTGTGAGGTATAATGATGCCATGGCACTCAACCCAAGATGACAGCATGAGACTGTCTTCAAAAAAGAATAAGAAAAAGAGCCAAGCAGTGTGTGGTTAATATGGGAACCAGAACTCATGAGGAATAAGCACCCGGAGGTAGGTCCCAGGTAGGAGGTGTATTTTTATGCAAAAATACAAGGCCTGGAAATCAGCTGTGGGCATTTTGAGTGAGGACTTTGGATTTCCTGGACAACATCTTTGTTGAACCAGTGATCTAAATCTCTAAGGACAAAGTAAATGACAATATCTACTGACCTCCAGGTGACCTTACAGTCACAGTGCTGTCTGGCTTCTCTGCTCGGCTTACCAGAATCAACAGCATCCTCACTAAGGCAAGGGACCCTCAATCGACCTAATTTCAGAAGGTTGACTTTGAAACTGTGCATTTGGCTTCTGTCACACATAGGAATTCTCCCTTTTCTCAGATTTTTAGTTTCTCATTTCCTAGCTGAGATTGTGAGAAAAAAAGAAAAAGAAGAAAAGCCTTATTGGTGTTCCCGTTGGTCAAGGAAATCATCCATGAAGATGCCCTTGAACTAAGAAAAAATCCAGTTGCCAGGACTGACATAAATTCTGACCTTCAGGGAGCTCAGGTTGACATTAACCCCCAGAGTGAACCCTGCAGCTCCTGGTTACACCATCAAGGCAGTGAAGAAGGCCAGCTCTGTACCCCAGGCACTGGCCCAGCCCAGCCAGAGCTCTGCAAAACCCAACATTTCTCTTTAATCGTTTGCAAGACAGAATTAGACCCTGACTTACAGCTGAAAATGAGAAATAAATTTATTGTGCTCTCTGTCCCATGTATTCCCTAGTACTTCTTGCTTATCATAATATGGAGATAAAGATTCATTGTGTGTGTAAAATTGGTTTTCCAACAAATTCCATTGCTCTTAAAATAAAAATAAGATTCCCAGGGTAAGAAAAAATAAAAACAACAACAATGAATGTGCAAAAGGAAACAACCAAAGCAAGAAGGAAATCATAGAGGAAAAAGAAAGAAACTGTAAAGGGCCCTTGAGAAACAACGCCCACAACCTAGCTGGCTGTTTTTCCCCAGGAACTAAGAGAATTGGAGGTGTTTGAATTGTGATGTGTGTGTGACTCCCCTCTGGGATCCTGGGCTTCCCTCCCAAAAGGTTTCTTTGAAGCTGAGAATGTCACACAGTCTGAAGCCACAAACGGGAGGCTATGTGAGGAACAATTTTAAGAAGAGTCCAACGGGCTGGCTGAAGTTAAGGACATCTGCAAAAGAGGCCAGACCCTTACGGGGCTGCTGGCAGATTCTGGTCTAACAGGGTAATATTTAGATTTTTAGAGAGCAGCTTGGATACACCAGATTGAACAGAGTAAGACAAACTGTCTTGAACTGCTATAGCCAGCTTATAGAAAGCTAGCAGGAAAAAAAAAAAAAAGTATGTGTAAATAGGCAGAGGAGAAAGGTAACCAGTGGCCATTTGGCAAAAAGGCAGTCCCTTGATTCCTGAAAAGCATACTTGGAGCCCTGCCTGTGGCTCTCACTTACTTGTTCATATATCCGCCTATCTACCTGCCCGTGCATTAGGAAAGAATGCTTAGGAACGGCCAAACTTCAATCAGACTTCTCCGTCTGTACTCAGCGTACAGCAGAGGTTAATTTAATAGCAAAGTGGGTGCCATATAAAATCACATCCGCCACTTTTACTTCTTTTAGAGCCAGCCACCCTTATTTATTTCAGGCTGAAGGATTATGGTAACAAATATATGACTTAACTGGGAATCCGAGCAATTGCTGAAGAAAAATAAGGCAACAAATATTTGTTGCTTTTGGAAAGCAATAGGTAGACGCTACTGGTCTTTCCCTTTACCAAAGGGCACCAAGGAGGAATGACTGCACAGGCTAGCTTCAAGGGTTATCTTTTTTTTTTTTTTTGTCTTTTTTAAATTTTTTTTTCCAAAATATTAAGGGGGGTACAAATGATTGCGATCCCATGGATCGTTTTCACAATGCCTGAGTCTGGTTGTAGGTTATATTTTCAGTTCTTGCCACCCCTCCCCTCTATCTGCTCATGTAGACAAGGAGCAAAGGCTGCCCTAGCATGAGGCCCCACGGATATGAGGAGGGACGATCGCCCCAGCACTGTTCCTGGTGTTGGTATTTCTAGGCTCCCCAAGAAGTCAATGTCCCCGGGTGACGTTTAGAGCCACATGTGTCAGTCACAAAGGGCCACCTAAGATTCCAAGTATAGGAAATTTCTAGAACCATGGGCACGGAAAGTAAAATGGAGCTAATCTAGGGTTGAGAGAGGGAGCAGGAGGGCATGGGGAGTAACCTCTAATGGGTGAGTATACGGTCTCTTTCTCTTGGGTGATAAAAACATTCTAAAGCTAATTGTATTCACAGCTGCACAACTCTGTGACTATACCAGAAAACCACTGAATGGTGTGCTTGAAATGGGTGGATTGTATTGTGTGTGAATTATATCTCAATAAAGCCGTTATTTTAAAAGAAACAATGTCTATAAAACCCTGACCCACTAGATATGTATGATTTAGCCCTTCTTGAGGAAATAGCAAAATCCAGGGACTTCTCAGACCCTGAAATGAGAGCAAACTTGGCAAGGATAATAAGTAAGCATAAGGGCTCCCTTGTTTATCAACGGGAACCTCAAAAGGAAGGAGACTTATAGGGGTCTTTAACGACTTTGGTTTGAATTTATTTTTCTCTACAGCAACTGGACCAAATACTGCACTAATTGACTATGCCACAGGTCAAGTACCTGTAAGTTAGAGAAGAACTCTGAACATGAGCACAGTAACAGTAAATTCTGTAAGCCTTAGTGTGACAGAGGCTTACTGGACAACTGGCACAACTTCTCTAATTCTTTCACTTGTTACCTCTCCAGCAGTTAAAGCCAGTGAGTATTCACCATCCTAAGACAGAAAGGGGGCTTTAACCACCACATACAATTATTAAAATGAATGTAATTAGCAACACTTTCTGGTACACAATACCATCCTTTCCTGTTCAGAAATAGTAAAATACTACCTTGCGGAATGTCATTCTTATTAAAGCTGGGGCATTTGCTGTAGGTTGCAAAATATTCTCCATACCTGAAGTCCCAGACTCCCAGGCCATGGACTGATACCCATCTGTGGCCTGTTAGGAACCAGGTCACACAGCAGGAGGTGAGTGGCTGGTGAGCAAGCGAAGCTTAATCTGTATTTACAGCCGCTCCCGGTTACCACCTGAACTCTGCCTCCTGTCAGATCAGTGTGAGGACATTGGATTCTCAGAGGAGCTTGAACCCCACTGTAACCCCTGAACCAGAGGGATCTAGGTTGTGCTCCTTATGTGAATCTAATGCTGCTGATCTGGGGTAGAGCTGAGGTGGTGATGTTAGCTCTGGGGAGTGGCTACAAATTCAGATTATCATTAACAGAGAGATTTGTCTGCACAGATAGCATAATCAATTGCTTGCAGATTCGTATCAAGAGCAACCCTCTTGCCCGCTCCATGGAAAAGCTATCTTCCATAAAGCCTGTCCCTAGTGCCCAAAAGGTTGGGGACTATTGCTCCATCCCATATATTTTTCCCATGTGGACAAAATTTATTTGGAGTTTGTCCTCTGGAGTAAATTTAAATGCCAGAAAATGGCTGGTGATTTAAGAAAAATACATATAAACATTTCTTTTTAACTAAGCATTACTAAAAGAAACCTTATTTAAATCAAAGGATACATAGCCCAGCGTTGTGGTAGGCACCTGTAGTCCCAACTACTCAGGAGGCTGAGGCAAGAGAATCACTTAAGCCCAAGAGTTTGAGGTTGCTGTGCTGTGACACCACAGCACTCTACTGAGGGTGACATAACAAGACTCTGTCTCAAAATTAAATAAAGAAATAATAAAATCAAAGGATATCATTCTATGATAGAGCTAGCCATGGGGAAAGGTATTTTAGCACAAAACTCACAGTGAAAATCCTAGCTCAAGATTCACTTTCTAGCCCAATGAAAAGACATCAGGGAGGTGTTAGGAGGATGCCTGACTTTTAAAAGCTAGCAAAAAGTTGACTGAATTTTGCCTCCTTCCTTAGGCTCAGAGGCAGGGATCTCACAGCAATTTTCATGTTTCAGTCACTGTAGCAAAGCCCAACCAGTGTGTTCAACATTTGGCCACCTGTCTGAATGCAAAAGCCCTCCACCTACAACATTTAAGTTGTATAGATGGTTTTAATGTTTCATCAGTTAAACAACTTTTCCTTCCACCATAGTCTTTGGGAGGGAGAAGACGAGCAGGAAGAGTGGAAAGAGATAATCGGAATTATGACTTTACACGCCTCAAGTTAAACATCATCAAGTTACAACTCCATAGAATCAACTCTCCAGGTAGCCATGCAAGCAAAGGAAGCCGAGACTGATGGTGTACAAATCCCAAAGCATTTTCTTCATTTTCAGCCACACAAAAAGAAGGGGCAATAATATGGGACATATGTAAACTTTATATCCACAGAAATCATTCTAGTCGTGAAAGGATGCCTGCTAAGTAATTTATGCTGAAATAATTCCTTATAAATGCAAAAAGGAAAAACAAAAAAAGGTACCCAGGTTTTACTGTCCTAGCCAGGGTATGACAATAACAATTTACCATTTTCCCCCATCTCATCCTCTCCTCCTCCCTCTGCCTCTCCACGCACCATCCATCCTGCATTTCCTGACAACTTCTCATCACGTTCATGCCTAATATAAAATGGTGGCGTGTGAAGGAATTAAAAAAAAAAAAAAGATAGGAAAAGGAAAGGAGAGACAATACGATTAGAAAGAAGATAGGAGAAAGAGAAAGATTGGGAGAGACAGAGAATGTCAACACCCAAGTCTGGTATTTGCCTATTTAAATTCAATCCCACAGCCCTGGCCAGGCTGTGCAATAGATGAATTTCTGATCAGACAATTGATAGGTTGTGAGAGGGGATGTAACCCCGTTGAGAAAGCCTTTTCCTCCAAGCAGGGGCAAGTGATACCCTGTCCTGTAGAGCCAGCTCCTTGCTTTACCCCTTATATATATGCAAATATGTCTGTATAAAAGCATATATAAATTTCCCCTCTTCTTTCAAAAAGAAAAAGTCAAAATTAGCACTTTATGATGATAAATGTGTAGTCATAATTGACAGGAATGTGCTCTGGTAAATCAGACGTACTCACCAAATGAACTAAATTCTCTTTGTTTTTAAACCTAATCCGAATTTTCTCCTTTGCCCATCTCATTTTTGTACCTATATTGGTGATGTAAAAAGATTGAAAGCATCAGCACGGGTATTTGGGTTACATTCTGCAGTTTGCTTCCCTTTCAAATTTGCCTACAAAAGAAACTCAAGCACATACAATGAGTAATATATTTCATGGACAGTCCTCAAAGGAAGAAACAGTCTCAGTCTTACAGGTTGGTTTTTTGTTGTTGTTTTTTTTGTTTTTTTTTTTTTTTTAGAATTTCTACACGTGTGCAATAATACTTTAAATTGCCTTGTGTCATAATTATAGGTAGTTAATTTCACTAGCGGTAGTTAAGCATTGCACTAACCAAGAGGTTTGCAGGTTAATTGAAACTTGTGTAATCGAGACCAGCTATTATGCATCCAAGTCAAGACTTGGCAACAGCTCGTGGCTACCGCACAGTAAAAAAGTTAGAAACCATAAATCTGGGATCAGAGGCTGTTGGAGTCAAGTCTATTAGCCTCCCTGCACCAGATGTGCATACACAAAGGAGACCAGTACCAATTTACAAGCAGAGGAAGAAGCCCCTTGGAGTTATACGAACGTAATGGAGAAAGTAACAGACAGACCAGGGAGATGTTTATAAATAAAAGCAGGGAAAGCTTAGATTGTGAGAAGAGTCATCACGTTGAAAGGCAGGCAGTTGGACCTCATCCCTGCCCTATTCAGAGTGACATCACATGGGCATACAGTATCTGGTGCTCTTGTTTTGTTTCTTTGGCCGGGGGGCATCGCAGGCTTTAATGGAAATTTACTGCTAAAGAAGAGGAGGGGAAGGAGGGTTGCTGATCTATGTTTTACATAATGTTCATCTTATGGCACAGACTCACTGCAGGCGGAACACAGCATTCCATTCCACCCAGAGTCCTCCAAGCCATCTTTTTTTTAAAGGGAGGCAAGGGTTTGAAACAACATTCCTTTCATGATTTCTACTTAAAAATGCACCCATTATTATTAATTACGCTCTGCAAGGCCAAAATCGTGATTGCCTTATTAGGGGCATTCTGCCTTTTGAAATGCTGTGTTTCCTCACGTTCAACTTCTGCTGCACGGACACATCAGGGTAACTTCAGATCTCTTTACCCCTCTAAGCTGTAATAGATCCATCCATTAAGCAAGTGTGAAAGGCAAGGTGGGGAGCCCTAATCTGAGAGTGCAAATTATTTACCTGATTTAGATGCATTACAGTCAGGCATGCTGTCTGCATTTCACCACCTTTTTAAAATGGAGAACTTGCCCTGAAAGAATATTATGTAAATCTTTCTGTCACAGATTATTGCCTCTATACATGACTTCTACAACACGCGTCTGCTTTCTGTGCAAGCTTATTACATATACACACAGTTTCCAATTTTTAACCTCCCATCCCGCCCATTCTCCTCCTTCCCCCAACACTCATTATGGGGAAAATTACCTCGAACAGGACACTACTGGTTTCTTTCCATCCGATTTACATGATTGCTGTTTTGTTAAGTTTCTTTTTTTTTTTTTTTCAAGTAGAAATTTGGTTCCCCAAAGGAAAGCATCTATGTATGTTTCTGTGACAAAAGGGAGTTTCGCTTGGGATGGGAAATGTAGGGGTGCTCCTTGTGGTATAATCGGGGGCCCTCTGAGCATGCTAGTCATTTTTGAGCATTAAAGGGAAAGTTTTTCATGATGGTGACAACCCAGGGTAAAAAAAATCCATAGGCCAGTGGTACTAAGCTTCTGAGAACCACAAAAAATAGCTGTTCAAGACTGATGCCTCTGAGTTTTTAGCACAGCCCTGTGTCAAAGCAGCAATGAACTCATTTACCTTTTATTAATAATTACCACCATCATTTGCATACCTATGAAACAGAAAACTACTTCTTTTGGAAAGAAGAAACTTTTATGCAAAACCAAATTTTGAAAGAAGCAACGGTGTCACTTTCATGTTTATGTTCCCTTTCCTGTGATTTCCATACTAGGGAAAATCATAAAAACTGAGAGAGCAATAGAAAATGCAAAACACATACTCATGCATTTTTTTAACCATGAAATACATTACGCATATACAGAATAGCATAAAATATATATGTACAGTATGTATGTCATGGTATCTCTTTCTGGTTTTAATTTACAGTCCCCAATCACCAATAGGGTTGAGTATTTTGTTTGTAAGTTATTGGCCAATTGGGTTTGTTCTTTTGTAAAAGGTCTAATTTGGTTTTGTCCTGTTTTGTTTTTGTCCTTTTTTCCCATTAGATTAGTCTTTTTCTTCATTCATATGCCAGAATTCTTTATATGTTCTGTAGTATCCAGAACAAGGTTCTTTCCTCATGAGATGGTTTTTCTTCTCACTCTTTTTATGACAGCTTATCATACACATGTTACTAATTTTAACATAGCCCTATTCATTATATGTATTCTTTATGGTGTTTATGTGCATTGTTTAAGAAATGTTCCCATACCCTGAAGTCACAAGGATATTCTCTAAAATTATCTTCGTAAAATTTTATTGTATTGCCTATGCCCATCTTTAAATCTTTCTTCTACCTGCAACTGATTATTTTGTGTGCTGTGAGGAAAGGGTCTAATTTTATTTCCATATGTGACATATCTACATGTAGACTGTTCCATCCTTCAGCGTTCTGTTCTGTTCCCTGGGCCTGTTTATTTACACCTGCTTGGTAACTACCCTGTCTTAATGTGGTCTGATATGGCATCTTGACATCTGGTAAAGATGTCCCCAATCACATTTTCCTTTAAAAATCTTATTGGCCAGACTTTGCCCCTTGCATTTCAATGTATGTTTCTTTGTCCAAGTTGGAATTTTGTTTCAGACTACAGCGAACCTTTAGAACAAATTTAGGAGAATCAGTATTATTCATAACATGCTATGTTTCTGCGTTTACCTAGATCCTCTTGGAAGGTGTATAATGAAGGGTAATTTTCAGGTTCCAGGTTTTATACAGTTTTAGTGAGGTTCATTCCTCCTACCTTCTTCATGTTTTGATACTTTGGGAAATGGTGTAAGTTTTTAAAATTTAATTTATTTTCTATGTGTTGCTAATATAGAGCTACACAGCTCCTTTTTTTCATACTGATTGTTTCCAGCAACTTTGCTAAATCTTTACTCACTTTAATAATTTATTAGTTCATTCTAGATTTTATTATTTTCCTCTTAATTTTTTATTAAATCATAACTGTGTACATTAATGCATTTATAGGGTACAATGTGCTGATTTTATATACAATTTGGAATACTTACATCAAAATGGTTAACATTGCTTTCACCTCAATTATTGTGTTAAGACATTTATACTCTACTCTTAATAGATTTGACATGTACCCTTGCAATATGCACCATAGGTGAGGTCCCACCAATTACTGTCCCTCTACCCACCCCCTCCCTCCCCTCTCTTCCTCTTCCCTGCTTCATCCTGGGCTATAGTTGGGTTTTATCTTTCATATGGAGGTGTGGGTGATTATATATTGGTTTCAAAATAATACTGAGTACACTGGATACTTTTTCTTCCATTCTTGAGATACTTTACTAAGAAGACTATGTTCCAGCTCCATCCTTGTAAACATAAAAAAGGTAAAGTCTCCATCTTTTTAAAAAATATATATCCAGGAAAGGGGAAAGGGAGGGGAGGGGAGGGGGGAGTATGGGTGGAGGGAGGGCAATTGGTGAGATCACACCTACGGTGCATCTTAGCAGGGTACTGGGGAAACTTATTAAATGTAGAGTATCAATGTCTTTATATAGTGATCAAG